>JADGJH010000847.1:0-13841 GCA_027596945.1 Physocladia obscura
ACATAATTCCAAGAGAGAATAAAGCAGCGCAAAATAAGCCAAGTTCAAACGCACTGCATCTAAATTCGTCAAATCAAGAAACCCGAAATTTTCATAATACGGATGTTTCGCAAGATACGCTCGCGACAGCGCATACGCCACCAGAGTCAGAAATAAATGAGCAGCAACCCGCAAAAAGAATAATGGCGTTCGGTCTTGAGGATTTACGACTAAAGGATGCCAATTTTTCTCCAATTTGCCGGTTTTATTCGATTGAGGTTGTCTTTCGATTCGCATTGGATCGTTTGACGACGTCGCAAGCAGCTCGAAATAATCAAACAATGACCATTTACGAACTAACCTTCTATTTGAATTTTTTATTTTTTATATTTTAATATAAGTTTATTTGTTGTTGAAGGTTCAGACCTGTCAAAGGTGGCAATTTCAAATGTACGCAGAACAAACACAAGCCAGGCAAAAAGTTTCGAAATTTGGTCAACGTGATAGTTTTCGCATGGGAAAAGCATTGGTGGGATAATCATCATGGCCAACGAGAGACTAACAACAAGTGAAGAACTGAAGTTTGTTTTGAGGAGACGAAAATGAATAACTGGCATTGCTGCGAGTAATATCTGTTTTTTTTCATGCTATTAAGTTCAATTGAGTTTCCTGATGTGATGCCTTGATTACCAGAGACAGGCCAATTGATATCTTCATGGTGTCAAAGCAAGTCTTTTTTTGATGAACTCAAAAACTGAACTCAATAAAATAAGAAGCAACACACATTTTTCTAATCAGCCAAGCAAACTTATTTAATGAATTGATGTTTTTTCCCTAGCATACTGAGTTGTTGACTGGAACATAACACAGTATTAAGGCGAAGAATGAGCTGAAATTTCAGCAACCTTATAAAGAGAACCTGATAGTTGTTCACGCTGGTTCGAGAACATAAGTCAAAAAGACAATCTGCTGCCAGAGACACAGCCACAAGCTGGACAACTACCAGATGACGTAAGACCACAAGATATAGGCTGAAATGTTTTGGAAAGTTGAAAGAAAAAACTGAAATGGTCGCAAGAATTTTCGGTATCCGCAGATTCTCAACTTTCGGAAGCTCGCGAGCGCCTCGAGTAATCAAGACAATTGCGGAATATCGAGCACTACGTAATAAATGGATTCTAGAAGGCAAGACGATTGGCTTCGTGCCGACAATGGTTCGGTCCAGCTTTTTTGCATTTTGTTTTAACCTGATATGAATTGAAACTCTTAGGGCGCGTTGCATCAAGGGCATTTAAATTTAGGCAAGATATTTTGACTGTTGAAGCCTTAGCTGTAGATACGCGGTTCCTCTAAAATCTTCCGTAAACAAAACAGTTGCAACGGCTAAACAACAATGTGACAAAGTCGTCACGTCAATTTTCGTGAATCCTTCGCAATTTGCACCTACTGAAGATTTGGAAAAGTACCCGCGTACGCTTGATGCAGATGTAGCTCTTTTGAACACTGTCAATTGCGATGCTGTATTCTCGCCATGTTGGGACTATTATTATAATATTATTATTTAAATCTCTAATTTTATCGCAGCTGTTGCAGAAATGTATCCGGCTGGAATCGTGCTCGATGTTTCGAAACAAATTGGAACTTTTGTCGAAGTGAAAGGCAAGAGCCATATGTTGTAAGAAAACCAACCGCAAACGAAACTTTTTTCTCACAAACATGATTAACCAGAGAAGGATCAGTGCGACCTCATTTTTTCCGTGGCGTTGCAACAGTCGTAACCAAGTTACTCAACGCTATCCAACCAACTCACGCGTTTTTCGGTCAGAAAGACGGACAACAGACGGCCGTCGTCCGCACACTAGTCCGAGATCTTCTGATTCCAACAAAAATAGTAATCTGCCCAACCACACGTGATACCGACGGCCTCGCACTGAGCAGTCGAAACAGATATCTCAGCTCCGAACAACGCGCACGCGCTCCGGTTCTCTACAAAAGTCTCAACGCTATCGAAAAACTGTATGCCGCTGGGGAACGGGATAGCCGTGTTTTGAAAACCGCCGGGCTCACCGTTTTGGGTTCAACTGATGACGTTGTGGTTGAATATCTCAGTGTTGCAGATAGTTTGACGTTGGAAGAAGTTGACGGGGCTGTTGGATTGAATGGGGCGATGGTTTCTGGTGCCATTCGGCTAGGTAACACGCGGATAATTGATAATGTATTGATTGGTGTGGCGTAAAGATCTGGTTCTGAAAATTAGAATAAACGACATTTTTTGTCTTGATGATACGGATTTTTCTAAACACTTCTTCAAATACATCAAAGTTTATGGAAAGGTAGTTCAAAAATTGGAACGCAAAAAAGAGTCAATAATACATCATGAACTCTTCCCAATCTTTGGGTTTCATATTTACCTATACCAAAAAATTTGCTTGGTTCAAACAACCAGCAAACATGCCCCCACCCCCACCCCCCAAGACAAGACGAGATCAACTTTGCGGGGAAAATGAGGTTAAATTTATTTCAGTCGAGGAAAAAATCATAAAAGTCTGCTGAACTGAACTGTTTAGATTTCAGTGAAGTAAAAGTATCTTGAAATAAATGCGAAAATTGTTACCAGTGACCACTAGTGTCTGTTTAAGCATTCTCCAGTTCTGAGGGATACAGTGACTGCCGGAAAATAAAAAGAACCTTGGCCAATTTTTTTATTTGAAAAATATGCATGCATAAACTTGTTGTAAACGATTTATTTTTTAAGTTATTTTGAGGATGAATGCAGCATTTTCTTTCAAATTGTTTGGCAAGGCAGTATGCTGAGTCCAAAACAACACGTCTTTTTCGTCGTCCCGAATTCCGGCGTAAAACGTGCTGTCTTTTTAACCAAAGCAATGTGCTGGTTCATTGGAATAAATGTCAATAACAATCTGCTTTGGAGCAACGGCATTTTACCATTCTTTGAAAAATGCGTTGGTCTGATGGATGCGAGAAGTTAGGGCTCAGTAATGCATCTACGAGCAACAATAACTCACATTCCATACTTGTTGTAATTTTTCCGTGTTTAACTCAATAGTTCTAAGTCCTTACATTTCGATGCTGAGTATAAGATTTTTTCCTTCTGAGCCTCGACCGATGGGTTCATGCCTTCTCCAACCATATGTGTATCTCTCTGTCATCTTCTTCGAATAATGATGATTTAATTAAATTTTCAAAATACTTCTGGCAATTGTAGTAAAATTTTCTAACACAAGCCAATTTCATTGAAGCCAGTTTAGTGAATTTCAGCAAAACTTTCGGTCGCTTTACTTTCGTTTCCAATATTCTTGAGTTCAGTTTTGTAGCTTCTTGGATTATCCACGCGAAACATTTACTGAAAATACTCTCCGCAGCGACTATTGTGAGCAAATAGCCGTTAAGAAAAATATGAAAACAAGGTAATAGCGATTATTTTTTGAAATAAGCATCTGTTTGTACTTTGTTGTAATTTGAATTACGTCATTCTAATCTGTGTGGAAAAAGAAAACTCAAACAATCAGGAAAGTTGGTAATTAATCAATTGCACTTGAGTGAATTAATATTGACATTGAGTTCATGTTCGTGCCAATTCAAAATGGCACGTGATTTTCGGCCAATCAAAAATCGCGACGTCAAAAGAATCCCTTTTTAAGAAACAAACGAAAGAAAACAACATTGAAAAAAAGAGACTTTAAAAGCGATGCAACTGAAGAAACTTTTCTCGACTGTTCTTCTCGCGCTGGCCGCGTGCGTATCAGCAGCTGACAGTGAATCATCAGATTCTAGCATCAAAGGCCCCGTTATCGGAATCGACTTGGGAACAACTTATAGGTACTTTACTTGATCGGCAAAAACACAAGATTCAACATTGACGAATTACTAAAAATAGTTGCGTTGGAGTGTATAAAAACGGACGCGTTGAAATCATTGCGAACGACCAAGGACACCGTATTACGCCATCATATGTTGCATTCACAGATGAAGAACGTCTCGTCGGCGATGCTGCAAAGAACCAGGCACCAACAAACCCAACAAACACTATCTTCGATGCCAAGCGACTGGTTGGACGAAGGTTTGATGAGGCTGACGTACAAAACGATATGAAACATTTTCCCTTCAAAGTTGTTTCGAAGGACGGAAAACCGATTATCCAAGTCAAAGTGAAAGGCGAGGACAAAAAGTTTACTCCGGAAGAAATCTCCGCCATGGTTCTAGGAAAGATGAAGGTATGTGTGTATGTGTCTTGGTACTCTGTTTCTGAAAATTTCTCGCAATAATGTGCAACAGGAAATTGCTGAATCATATCTTGGCCAGAAAGTCACCCACGCAGTTGTCACTGTTCCAGCATATTTCAACGATGCCCAACGCCAAGCAACCAAGGATGCTGGAACCATTGCTGGTTTGACTGTTGCGCGTATTATCAACGAGCCAACCGCCGCTGCTATTGCATACGGTCTTAACAAAGCCGGCTCAGAAAAAAACATCCTTGTCTATGACTTGGGTGGTGGTACTTTCGATGTGTCTGTTCTGACTATTGACGACGGTGTTTTTGAAGTCCTGGCGACCAATGGTGACACGCACTTGGGAGGAGAAGACTTTGACAACCGGCTTATTGAACACTTTACTAAGGCTTACAAAAAGAAAAATAAGAAGGATTGCACAAAGGATCTTAAAGCAATGGGAAAACTGAAGCGCGAAGTCGAAAAAGCGAAGCGCGCTCTTTCATCCCAAATGTCTGTTAAGGTTGAAATCGAATCATTCTTTGACGGTGATGACTTTTCCGAAACTCTCACACGGGCCAAGTTCGAGGAACTGAACCTGGATCTGTTTAAAAAGACTTTGAAACCCGTTGAAAAGGTTATGAAAGATGCTGGCCTCGACAAGAACGAAATCCACGACATTGTTCTTGTTGGTGGATCCACCCGTATTCCTAAAGTCGTTCAGCTTCTCGAAGACTTTTTCAATGGCAAAAAGGCATCGAAAGGAATTAATCCAGATGAAGCTGTCGCGTACGGTGCTGCTGTCCAAGGTGGTGTTCTGTCTGGTGAAGACGATGAAAACCTTGGTGGAGTTCTTCTGCTTGATGTCAACCCACTCACACTTGGAATTGAAACCACCGGAGGTGTTATGACCAAACTCATTGCCCGCAACACCCAAGTTCCCACTAAAAAATCGCAAATCTTCTCTACTGCTGCCGATAACCAGCCAACAGTTCTAATCCAAGTTTTTGAAGGTGAACGTCCACTGACAAAAGATAACAATCTGCTCGGTAAATTTGATTTGAACGGAATTCCGCCTGCCCCACGTGGAACCCCGCAAATCGAAGTAACATTTGAGATTGACGTTAACGGAATCTTGCGTGTCTCGGCCCACGACAAAGGAACAGGAAAATCCGAATCCATTACCATCACCAACGACAAGGGCCGTCTGACTGAAGAGGAAATCCAACGAATGGTTGACGAGGCAGAACTCTTTGCTGAAGAAGACCGACTCCTCAAGGAGAAGATTGAAGCCAAGAACGGATTCGAAAACTACATTTACCAAATCAAGCAACAAGTTACTGATGAAGACAAACTTGGCGGCAAAATCGACGCAGATGACAAGAAGGCTATCTTAGATGCTGTTTCAGAGGCGACTGAGTGGCTTGATGCCAATGCCGCAACTGCCACTAAGGAAGATATTGATGAACAAAAAGCTGAATTGGAAGGTGTCGTTAATCCAATCACCTCAAAGTTGTATGGAGGTGCTGCAGGCGGTGATGGTGAAGATGTTCCAGACCACGATGAATTGTAAACTGCGTTGCTGATGAGTTTTTATTTTATATGTATGCTAGAAGGTTTGGAATACGAAACAAAGGAAACGGAGTTTAATTCCTACCTCCATTTTTTTGATTTATTGTTTGAATCTGCTTTTTTCTGGAATAAATGCACTGTAATGAATGTTTCTTTTCGTTTCTTCCATTACTTTCTGGTCAAATAAGTGAGAAGTATTATTCTTTTGGTCAATAATTATTCTGCATTCATCCCTTTCCAAATTTATTTTAACAAGCAAATTTATTTCATTTATTTTATTTCCAATATTTGGGAATCAAGGCTTTGCAGCACCAGTTGGAGGTTGTTGTGCTGCAGGTTGTTCAGTTGGCAATAGCACTTTTGGTGTTGGAGTTCCAGAGCCATTTTGCTCCCTATCATTTTGTATTTTTTTATAACAGATATTAGGTACTGGCTGCTGATAATAATATGTATACATATATATATATATATATGTATATGTTTTTGCTCTCCCGTTAGATTCCTTGATCTTTTTTTTTAATACTACATGATCTTCCCGCAATCAACGGTTCTCACACCAATTTTAAATTATTGTTTTACCCTCGATTCGACTTTTTTTTCTCGCTCCCTCGGTAATTGGTACTTTATCTCAACAGGCTTATGTAATGGCTTTCACTCTGCTTGACTTTGCTTTTGCTTCACTAGAGATTTACCATGGAGACTGATACTCAAACATGCGGAAAGATTGAGCGAGTTCGATAGGCTCGGCAACGACGCGCTTCTTTTCGTCGTCGTAACGCAGCTCGACATAACCAGTGAGGGGAAAGTCCTTTCTCAGCGGGTGGCCCTCGAAGCCGTAGTCAGTGAGGATGCGACGCAAATCGGGATGGCCCTCGAAGAAGATGCCGTACATATCCCAAGCCTCGCGCTCGAACCAGTTGGCGCCATTGAAGAGCGGTGTGACAGAAGGCACGGCGGAAACTTCGTTGGCGTACGTCTTGACGCGGATACGCGCGTTGTGGCGCACAGACAACAGGTGATAAACGACTTCAAAGCGGTTAGCGCGCGTCGGGTAGTCAGCGCCGCACACGTCCACCATCTATTTGTTTACCAGGTAAGCCGACGTAAGGAAAAGGAGTAAGTCATCGACAGGGAAGAACCTGCTTGAATTGGCAGGCCGTGTGGTCGCGCAGAAAGGTCATAACGGGCAGGACGCCAGCCGGCGCCACGTACAGCGTCAGCTCGTCCTTGTAGACGCTGAACTGCTGCACAAAACGCGGCAAACACGCCGCGACAAACTGGCCAAACTGCTGGTGGCTCTCGAGTCCAGACGCCCCTGTTTCTGTCGATGCCGTGTACCAGCGCCGCGCTTCCAATGGTCTCAACGTTGCCGCCCTCGGTCCCCTCGCCACCTGTGCTCGCAGGCCTGCTGTCAATCCAAACATTTTCCTTTTCTCTTTTTGTCAAATGAACAATCTCCATATCTGAAATCATCATAATGCAACTATTCCTGAATCAGCTTCTGAAAAAACAAATACTCTTTCACCGAATATGGGGTTCCATTCTTGTGAAATAAGTCATGAAACCATGGGTCAGGCTCGTGGTCATACGGGTGCCCAATGCTGTCCCATGGGAACCGAGTTTGCATCCTTCCAGTAACAAGGCCCCAATTAATCATTCCTATTTTTTCACGTTTTCCTATTGGTAAGTAATCTTCAGGTAAACTGTATGGGCGCGCGAGCCACTCAGTCAGTAGAATCGGTCGGTTGAACTTTTTAAGCTCAGCTAAACTTTCAAGCAGTGATGGAACGCTGTAACTGTGGAACGAAAGAATGTCCGAGTTTTCAATCTGAAAGCATGAAGAAATAGCTTTAAAAATTTAAAAATAATAATAATGACATTAAATTCACCATCATCTTTTGAAATTCTGAGTACACAATTTGTTGAAATAAACCTGTTGTGAGTGGCTGAGATGCCCCCTCTTCGCGGGCCCACTGATAAACTTTTGGAAGCAGTTTGAAAATAATTGGAACTTCTTCAGTTGTTGATTCTGGTTCGTTCTGAAAAGAAGGAATCAATCAGTCACAAAAGTTTGACACGAACTGGACTAACCCACAGATCCCATCCCAAAATGCGTTCGTCAGTTCCAAATCGACGAATCAATGCACGAACATACGTTTCAAGGCGCGCAAAGTCTGTCTCGTTATGAAGCGATGGAATTCCAGGACTCTTTACCCATCTGAGTTTTGTTTGTGTTTTTATTTTTTTGGAATTAATGAATTGATTTATTAATACCTTGAGTTATGAACGCCAGGTATAGGCTCCTTCTGCTTCCCACTTTGAGGAAACCCATCCCAACAGCTGTCAAAAATCACAAGCAAGGGACGAATTCCATGATTGTCGCTAATAGTCAGAAATTGGTCGAGCCTTGCAAAAAAACCAAACGGATCATCTTTATACAACAAATCATGCAAAAATACGCGCATTGTGTTCATGCCAAGAGCTTCCGCAAAAGCAAGTTCACGATCAATAGTGTCGGGATCAAATGATTCTGACTGGAACATTTCGAGTTGATTTGAAGCAGTCGACGGAAGAAAGTTTGCTCCAACAAGCCACGGCTGTTTGGCGTACCTAGATTGCGTGCATTCGGCTGAGAAAAAGAAAGTCGATTGCATTTTACAAGAGGTCATAAATACCACTCGTTTGCTTCGACTTCGGACCAACGAACTCGCTCTTTCTTGTTGGTGAACCTGAGTAACCCAAGAAGAAGGACAGCCAAAACAGCAATTAGCCAGACAATACGTTTCTTGTCCGCTGCATCTAGACCAATACGTTGCGTATCAGTGGTTCGCGAAGGAAGCAGTGGCTGGCGTTCGTTGTTGGTTACGTTTTCATGCTGTGCCATTTGAATTTCGATAGCTTTTCTCAACAAATCAAAATTATTTTCGTGAAGGGGAGATGGTGAGAAAGCTCCTTCATAAAATATTATGCCACAAACTTTTTCATAAAAAACAGAAAAAAATAATCAGAATCATGATCACAAGCTGAATTAATTGGTTCTGAACAGTAATGCAATTACTGCACGAAAAATTAGAAGAAGAGAACAGACACAGCAGGGAACTGTTGTGTGTGGGGAACGGAGTCTAGTCGCATCAGGGTTTTTTATGTTTTTTTTCAATATCAGGGTTTGAAAGAAAAAAAGTTTCTTTGATGGTCTTTCATGACAACCTGAAGACACCTGCGCCGACGCGGGGAAGCGGCAGCAACAGCCAGAGCCACAATCAGAGTCAGAATTTGTCGCGAGGTGCCAATGGTGAGTAAATTTGTGTAGTATGACTAAACGGCGACCCTCTGTCGCCGGCATATTGGCCATTCCTCTTGTTAACATTCGTTCTGAATCACAAGTATCACTTATCCTTCTCACCACTTTTCCCCAGATTTTCCTCCCAAAGCACTCGCTCTTATTATGCGTTATGCAATGCGTGATGCCCGGCGTGATATTGAAGCTCCGCGCTTGGTTGACGCTTCGACTCCTTCCCCAATCTCGCCGGTCAACTCTACAGCCAGCGCCGTCAGTACCACTACATCTATTCTTTCTGGCGATTGTAAAAGTAATTATGTCGAGATCATGTGTGTTTCTCGTTCCTGGCTGACGGCCGCTGCCGCATTACTTTACCGAACCTTGGCGTTGCGTTCCACTCCCCGCATGTTGATCAAAGTAACTCAGACGCTTCTTAATCCGCAAGCGTCGCTTCCCTACGCAATGCTCGTCAAACATATTACGTGCGTGCAGTCATTTTGTTTTTCAGCCCCCTCATCTTTTCCAATTTGTCAATCTCCATCTTTGCGAAACCCTAAATCAAAATTATTCATTCCAGAAATTACAACTCTCCTGAATTCGATAATTCACTACTGGAGATGGGTGATATTGACACCCTACTCCAAGTGTGTCCAATGCTCTCGTCTTTTGTCTTTACTGCCTCTCCTCTCGCATCGAACATTTTAGTTCAGTCGATTGCAGATAACTGTCACCGGCTAGCCCATTTGTCATTGCGAGAATGCCCAGTAACTGATGCTCTAATTAATACTTTGTGCTCTTCTTGTCCGCGAATCGCCTTTTTGGATTTATCGTTTTCTCTCGTTTCTGCTGCGTCAATTCCGACAATTGTTGACAAATTGCCCACTCTTTCCACTCTGTGGCTTGAGTCAATCCTTCCTTCGAATACCCGCGTTTCCTTTCCATCCGTACCAACAAGTGCACGAACTTCTCTAAAGTCTATTAATCTCAAAAACAGCGGCATCTCTGACGTTTACTTAAGGTTTCCTTTTTATTTTTTATTTTTTGTTTTATTAACGTAGATTTTCTAGGTATATTTCCCAGGCTTCTCCAAACCTAAAAACACTTCTTCTGGATGGTTGCACATCTCTGACGGATGATGGTATAGTGAGCTTGTCGCGATATTGTGCAAATCTTGAAGTACTCGATTTATCCTTTATTTCTCCCGGCGTGAGTGATTTGTCCATTTACTCGATAGGCTTGGGCTTACGAACATCGATTCAAGTCCTCTCATTATGTGGCTGTGATGCGATATCAGTATCTGCTGTCCAGTTTCTGATTGATGAGTGTTGTTCGTCGTATTTAGTTGATTCCCAGAAACCAGCCATGACACAGGCTGCAAGAAAATCATTAAACCAGCTTGTGCTTCATGGGTGTACTCAAATCATCAACAGCTATCTTGCAGAATTTGATACAACTAAGACACGAGGAGGAATCGAATGTATGCTAGAATCAGAATCACTGAAACGTGCTGTGTCGACTTCTGCTGCTGTCAAACCGCAAAGTTCTACCACTGCGTCGCAGCATGTTAGTGCGGCTACAATGGCGAAACTAACTGGTGAACTTCAGGACTATGATATTGACCGAGGAGAACTGTGGATGCGTGCTGCTTTCAACACGTCAACCAAAATGTTTGGTGGTCTTAAGCTCTTCGATTCGGATGAGCCTGTTACTCCTAAATCAGCTAGTCCTAGGTCCAGTGTCATATCAATCAAAAGGGCCAGCTCAAATTCAATGGTGACCGATTCAAGTTCGCAAAACTCTCGTCTGCCCACTCCAAAGTCAGCTAATGTAAGACAGAGCTCAATTGGTAGACCTGCGATTCCATCCAAACTTGCCACCCCCTCTAAGCTCGCTCGTCCATCCGCTGCAGCACCATCCACGTTAAGAAAGCCAACAAAGATCAATTTTGCAGCTTATGCAGATACAACTCCCTCTGCGAAAGTTTTGTCTCCACTGGCTGCAAAAAGCAGAGTATCTACGATTACTCAGTCCTCCTATAGTCGAAATTCACTTGGAATGTCGACACCAACAAAAGTTGTACCCATTCGTACAACAGTTCCAAACACATCATCATCGCAAACGACTTACAAACCTCGTACTTTCAAGAAATTCAATGACAGCACCGATGATATTCTGGGAGCAAAATCAGCAGTTTCGGCGCCATCAACTCCAAGTTCACGAGCAGGTGTATTTAAGCCTGGAACTGCAGCACTAAACAGAGTAAATGCGACTCCGACCAGATCTAGCACAATTAGTAGCACCAGCAGTATACGTACGACGCCGGCGCCCAAAGCAATAGTAACGCGACAGCCAGTGTCGTCATACTCCGCCCCGCGACTTGGAACAAGACAACCGTCTACTCCCACCCTCTCATCCGGATCTTCCGTATCTTCAAGATCTTCAGTGGAAAGTATGCCGAAATCGTCACTTTCAAGTAACAGTCTGACAGGATCTGACAACGATAGCAGTGACGATGGAGGCTCTTCATCACTTATGAGAACAAGCGGTTTGGATAAATGGCGGAAGTCTGTTGGAACCTCTGAAATTGCCCGAACGGCCAGTAATGGTGGCGGGTTAGACAAGTGGCGCAAACCAGTTGCTGAAACTACGAAATCTCTAGTCAGTGGTGGACTTGATAAATGGCGTAAGTCGGAAGGACCAATGGAACTCACAACCGGTGGAGGCAGTCTTGAAAAATATCGCAAGAATGTATCTGCTGGTTCTCCTATAATTAGCGCTGGTGGTGGATTGGAAAAGTACAGAAAGACCGTCGCTGTGGCGAGCCCTGGAAGCAGTAGAGTTAAGGCTGCAATGTCTGTAAGAAAGTAGAAAGAGAATGTAACGTAATATTCTTTCTTAACTCTAGTTAAAACCCCTGTGTAAAGCTGTTCAGTAAAACTGAAAAAATAAAATGTTCGTTATTTTGGCAATTTCAATTTTTGCGCTGAAAAAGTTTTTGTGCTGTAACTTTTTCAATGGTTAAGTTGGGTTGAATTGCCATCCTTTTTCTCGTTGTATTTAATTTAACTATCGTCTTCCTTGACTGCGCTGCTGAATCACCTATTTGAATTTTGAATAAATATTTTTATCATGCCAAAAAAAAAAAAATTATAACAGAACACCAAAGTTATTTAAAGTGCTTTCTGGATGACATTGATGGTGGAACAAAGCAATCATAAAAAAAGCAGCCACAGCGTTTGTATGAAACTAGGAACTACTAATTAAAAAAATAAAAATAAAAATAATAAATAAATAAAATAAGAGATAAACTTTATCTCAAAGAAGCTTTCACTTTTGTGATGCAAATCAGATTCAGCAGTATGTTTGGAGTATTTACCAAACACAATTTTTGAAATTTTGAGAGGTGGCAAATTCAAATTTTCTGTAAAAATGAATGATGGGGAATCTCGATATGTACCCAAGTTTCATTTCGAACGATGAATGTAATTCATGAGTTAACAACCCAAAATTTTTGTTTACAAGATATCCGGAAAAATAAGAAACTTAAAAATTAAAAAATGAGAGCGCAAACAGAATCTCAATATCCACTATCTCCATACTATCCTGCAGAAGAGTTCCTTGCAAATATCAATGACTTTTGTTTTTATTTATTTATTATGTGATAATTATTTGATATCCACACGATGTTTCATGCCCGCAAGGTGTCTCCGTAAATCTTTGAGGCGTCTGAATTTACTGGTACATGTTTCGAATTCGCAGATGTAAGGATACTCTTCACTTTCGTCAAAAAACCACATATTAATACGTGAACCTTTTCGACAGACACTGCAGACACCCACAGAGGGGTGACCACAAACAATACAAGAATTAGTCTGAGAGATGCGAAACGGAGGTACAGGTATAGAGGGTAATATTGGAGACAGCTGTCCACTGTAATCTGGATATTGCATCATGAGTTGATTGTTGTTGTAAGACAAAATTCTAGGTGCAAAACTTCCTCCATCTTCAATATTGACTTTCGGCCGCGGTTCAAAATTATCATGATTCTCAATTCCATTAGTTTTTTCGTCCATTCGTACTTTCATCTGGTTCAAATTGTCCCTTGGCTGTTCAGGTTCACATGCTGAATTGCTTAAAATCGTTGTTGATTGCAGCTTTGAAGCTTCATATGATTCTTGCGGTGAGAGTGGCGTTGAGGTATAGTCATGAGTAGCATCTTGATCAATAAGGTCTTTGATTCTCAGAATACCACGCATTTGGTTTCGATTTTGGGCTGCATCGGACTGGAAACACAACAGTTTTTCCCTTTCATCGCTTGTGGATTCGCACGTATTATCTTGAGTTGATCTCATTGAATAATCCCACCCCCCGTCCTTTAACGGGTAATATTATGAAAGTATTTAAAAAAAAAATTTTCCAGTTAAGATGCTTCTTTATTTTACAACTTGTTCAGTATGTTCAACTCTTAACTACTGGTACATTTATATTTTTACTAGTTCTAGAAGTAACATAGTGACACTATCAGGTTTTTGTAAAAAATAATGTACCAATTCTGAACATTTTGATTAGGCAAAAATTAAATTCAAACTTGGGAAAGATAAGTAACTCAAGCAATATATTTCAGATGTATATACCACACCCACTCTGTTACTTTTGTTTGCTTTCGTTTCGTTTCCTTTCTTATTTTTTTTTTTTTTTTTTTTTAATGGTTGCCCCCAAGATTTTAAATTTTTTTTTTTTATAACCATACCCCATATTTTTTTTTATTTTTTTGGTTGTTT
>JADGJH010000848.1:0-13827 GCA_027596945.1 Physocladia obscura
TAATAATAATAATAATAATAATAATAATAATCCTGAAGCACTACTAATAATCAACAGTTTATATATAAAATACTTTATGTTGAATCCTGAACCTGTGGATTCACTTTACAGCTAATTTCAAAAGTTTTGAGAAAGAAAAAAAAAAGAATTTCAAAGAAATGTATGTAATGGATTATAATAGTCTATGATGGTCTCTCTAAAACTGATTTAATTTGCAGAAAAGACAGTGTTGAAAATTTGGAGCTGTCATCAGATGATTCAGAAAATGAAGACAGTGTGTTTGATCTAAATAAAGCCTGCATCCTGTGTTGCAAATGCTTTTTTTGTGTCAAACCAGCTACAGAGTGTGAATGTATTATGCTTGGCAAACAACTTTTGAGAACTAAAAGAGTCAGAATCTCTGGGACTACTATCTCTGTGTTTCTTGCCATGCATAATATAAACATCAATAACATTACTGCTATACCTAGCAGCATTTTTATATTCTGCAATTTGGAGAACAGTTGCTACATGCAATGCAATAACTGGAAACAAACCAAGATTGGCAACCAAAAGAAGCAATGGCACAGAATTAATTTCGAAAAACCTACCAAAAATTACATTTAATTCTATGCAAAAGAATGATCAGAAGCAAGAAGAGAAAGAAGTAATAGAGAAGCAGGAAGAGGTGGAATTTTGGGAAGAAATAGTGTGATGACAATCACAAGTGGTGACAAGTTAGAAACAGCGGTGGAAGAATGTGACGAGGAGGGAAGATGGACAGTTACAAGAATTGGAGATATTATTTTCATCTCAACATACCTAGCGCCATCAGAACCAGCAGGAACTTTGAGAAAGTTCAACAATTTAGTAAAAGAAACAGCCAGAAAAAACAATGCAGCACCAATTATAGTAATGGGTGACTGGAATGCGCAACACATGTGCTTTGGGGACAGAATCACAACACCAGACTGTGATAGAAGAGAGTGGATTGAGGAATGGCTTGATAATGGAGAATGGAACTGGATTGAGCCAGTAGTTGGGAAATGGACCACATGTGCAACCACTGGTGGCAGAGGCATCACGGAATTAGTGTTTGCAAATCACAGAGCGTTAGCAAGAATAAGTAATCTTACTGTATGGGAAGATGAAATAGCAGCAAACTCTGATCACTCTCTCATAACATTTGAGGTGTCAGGAATGGAGCAGCATGAAAAACCTGCGTTTGAGTGTATAGACATCAGAAAATTGATGGAAAACATTGAAGAGTATGCAAATGAAGTTGGGAAAAAACAAGAAGAAGTGAAAGAATGGATGTTGAACAAACTCCTTGAATGTGAAGCAGCAAACACTGCTGGTGAAGAGTGGGACTAAAAAAAAAAAGAGGAATGGCTGATGAAGCCTGGAGAAAGTTTGCAGTATGGATATATGAAGCTGGAAAAAAAGCAGGAGGGATGATGAAATTCAAAGGAGGAGCAACTGGTGCACCTCTCTTTGAACAACATGTGAAAAAACTGAAGGAATGGAGGAGGGATATACAACTTAGTATAAGCGAATTAGGAATTAGTCAAGCTCAGCAAGAGTCACGCATCAGGCAATCATCATCAGCTACTAAAATTATTAACCGTGCTGCTCGCCGTTCCAGAAAAATGCTCTTCAATGAAACAAATGATTCCCAGTCCTACAACCCAACTGGTGAATCAAAGAAGATTGCCTGTGCTTGTGCTCATGCCTTACACTCTCATTGTGCCCTCAAATCTGACAATATGGCTGACTATGAAGCTCACTTCAAGACAACTTTTGGAGCTCAACCAACTGGCGCTGACCAACCTAACATACAGGGCTTGCACATCACAGATCCAACACACCCTAGGGCATCCATTAAACTACAGGAAGCATCAAAATTCATCAGTGAAAATGATCTTCATTACTGTATCAGCACTATGCCATCTGGAAAAGCAACTTGAGAAGATGGAATCTTCTGTGAAATGATTAAGGGCTTGTTCAAAAAAGACACTGAGACGTATATCCTCATTGAAGCAATGGCTCTTATGTTTCGTCTGTTTATTTCACTAACAGCCACCCCAACAGAATGGAACAAAGCTAATGTGGCCCTGGTTTACAAAAACAAGGGCAACAAACATGACATGTCAAATTATCAACCAATCTCTCTCACTTCAAGAATGCAAATGCTGTTTGAAGGATGTTTCAGACCAGAACTTGAACACTGGGTTAATTTAATGATTGACATTGCACAAGGCAGTTTCAGACATACTCGCTCAACAATGGATCAAGTTCTAACACTGAATGAAATCATAGCAGCGCATCCTGAAATTAACACAGTCTACCTTGACATCAAAGCTGTGTATGATTGCTGCAACCAGTCTCTACTTTGGACAGAAATGTACAACAATCAGCAAGACCCCAACCAGCATAAAGTTTTGCTTCCCATTCTGCAATCAGTGTTTGACTACAATAAGGCTACTTTTTTGGTGAATGGGTCCAAGTCAGGTGAAATTGACATAACACGTGGACTCCTGCAAGGAACTCTCTCAGCTCCAATGCTGTTCAATGTGCACATCAACTCACTTCCTGGACTTTTACACCAGATGCACAGACAAGATGCTGTTCTTGTTGGACCCCATTGTATAACTCCCTAATCTTTGCAGATGACACTAACAACTTTTCAAAAAATCTAATAGTTCTGCAAAGAATGCTGGACACCACTGTGGAATGAGGAAACAGGAAAGGCATCACCTGGGCTCCCCAGAAATTAATTGCTGTTGGTCCAGCCAGACTACAACTCACTATGAACAACACACCTGTACAGCAAAAGGACAAACACACATATGGTGGCATGGTCATGACTGCAACTGGTGTGGACATGGCTTGCTCCTGTGAGAAATAACACTTATAAAAAAAATTTAAAAAAATATTATTTTCCACTTCCACTTCCTGTATTTCTTTCTTTTTTGAAGTTACCAGTAGTGTTGATGTCTTGTCTTAGTACAATGAATAAAATTGAAATTTTTATGGGTAGGCCATGTGTCAATCACCATTGTACTTTACACTTTGGCAGAAAAAATCCACACAAAATCCCAACTACAAAAGTCAATATTCCTTCCAGTTTTGAATCACTGGTTACTGAATTGACAGATTGGAAGCCAGAATTGTGGGACAACAAAGTGTATTATACTGAAACATGGTCAAAAAATGCCGCCATATTGACATTTAAAAGGATTGCAAAGTGTCCTTGAACTGAATGATGGGAAGAAGAAACCAACATTTATTATCAAGGAAATCAAAAGTGAGTAATCAGTTTTATTAATTTTTCTGATTGCCTTGATTAAAATAATAAAATAAAACAAAGATATCAATAAAAAAGCAGATGCAGGTGGTATTGTTGAAACTTGGAGTCACAAAGTAGGTTCAATCCATAACAAAACCTATTTGTCAGTTGATTTTAGTTTGAAGCTTGATGAAAAGTACAAGAATTGTTGTTCATTTAACCCAGAAGACTGTGCATAAAATTATGGAAGGAAATACATTGCATTTGAAGTTAACAATGGGATTCAACAACTGGTAAGCCTCAAAATTTTTTTATGTTTTCTGATTTCTCTCCAAAATTAGATTGCAAAATCTCCTAGGGTTGACATTGACCATCCCCCAGACTCAAAGGAATTTGATTTGCAAAACTATCCTATATCTGGAACAAAAAAAATTTCACTATCCTCCATGCAATTGTCAATCCAAGTATCATCAAATTTATCCCAAATGCTATCAAAATCAGCAAGCCTTTGGAAACCTGCTGCAAGGCTTTGGGTTTGGATGAGACATTTGGCACCAAAATTACATCATCTGTAAGAATTTTCTTCAGCTAAGTGAATCAAAGTGGGTCACCTTCTTTTGCTGTATTTTTAAGTTGATGTGGGAGCATTCATTGTCATAGGTAAAATTCAGACTTTATTGTTGATCTGATCTCTTTTTTTTGGGCTCAAATGTTTGGGGCAGGTTCAAATGCCAAATGCTGGTTAATTTTATTCAATTAGCAAATGAAAATATAGGGACTATTGAAATGGTAGCATTGAAAATGGACCATTTAGGAATACCTTTTCTATGGGCAAATTGCTGAAATGGTGGCAAATGCATTATTAATAGTGAATCTGATGGCAGCACTTCAAAATCATCCAAAAATTGATATCTTGTAGTTTTGACAACTCTCGCCTAACAGCTCCTAACTCTACTCAACAAATACTTGCAGGGAGGCATTCTGCAAACATCAAAGAGTAATATTACAAACCCAGACAGTGCTGATCAAATTGAATTGTAAAACTAAGGAAAATGCTATTCTTGAAGAATAAACAGAAAAAAACAATCTTCAAAGTTGAAATTCTTATTATGCATTCAAAATCATCAAAAAAAACAATGTCAAGATAAATTCAAATTTTCTTTGGAGTTGTGAAAGTGCGAGTCTGAAGGAGTATTTTCTTTGATGGAAGTATACATGGCTTGTGAACAACACGGCATATGTCCTCCATTGATGCCTAAACCAGAAAGCGATTAAGTGAACATGAAATGAAGAGCAAGGTTCAAACTTACCAAAAATCCGAGGAAATTCTTGAGGATTTGAGTGACAATGAGAAAGCCTTGGAAATTCAGAGGGAATCTGTGAAAAAATAATATTCCAGATAAAACTAGTCCGGAAGGTAATTTTACAGATGAATAAACCATTAATCCATTTCCTAGTTTGTTTTATGTAAATTTGATTGATTTAAAATTGTCAAAAATAACTTCCAACAAACCCAACAAAGTCATTGAAAAAATTTCCACGTTATGACCGTAATCCCTAATAATGTCATCAATACAATCTTTCGCGCCCTTGAGTGATTTTAAAGCAGACTCGGCTTCGAGGCGATTGTCAGTCCAATCCCCTGGCTGTCCCTCGCCCCAACAAAGGATAATTCCGGTTTTTGACTGCCACGAAACATCGGATTCAAGTCCTCGAATGTTAGTTCTTTCTTTTGTGTTAAGCTTTCGGAATTTAGACGGCTTCATTGTTGTTTCCGTAGGAGTTGTTTTGATACCAGTTGGGCGGATTGAAAAAACTTTATCCCACAAATTCCGAAAGTACTCAGCCTCTTTTACAGTTATGTCATCATCCATCCAAAACTCGAAACTTTATTGAATATTAAAATGCAATTAAACTAGTAATTGAAATCCTTACATAGACATGACAGCGCGTCATAATCCCATCACAATCTTGAACTTTTTCAAAGATTCACCTTCACGGAGTATTGGCCCAGAAAGAAGATATGTATACAATTCTTCACAATCAGCATCTCGGCTAAACATCTAAACACTCAGCAATTAATCAACTTAAGTAAACGAAGGGATAAAAAATTACCAATTCTAAATACTCCAACTCTTTCTTGCAAGAAGCATAATCTGCGTTCAATTCGGGGTGACTGACAGCCGAGAAGTTCTTTTCGCTGAAATACAAGGTTTAACTGAGGGAAGCAGAAGGACAGGGCTAAGCCGGCACGAAAATGTTGACTCAGCCAAAGAATATTTGAACCAACCTCAAACGATGAGTGGCCCAAGGTTTACGAATGTGAAGTTTGTCGTCTTCCGAAAAGCCCATCATAGCCGAATCGCTATCAATATTCAGCATCCAAGAGTGCTCCGCTCTGAAAAATGTTTATAAATCAAATAGCTGATACACTTAAATAAACCTTTCTTTTCCGTCTTCGTGTTTATGCAGAATGATTTTTGCAAATACACTTTCAACCACTGTTCCTTTCCTGATGGCAAAACCGAGTTGGTCGACGAATCACGGCGCTTCAGAAAAGGTTTTAAAATTTCTGTGAATGAATTCTCTGACGATAAGCTGTCATTGCTATGAGGGGAAGACTAATACCAAGCAAAACAATTGAAATTTTAACAAATAAATCAACAAAACCAAAAATCACACGCTCACTGCAATAAATTCTTCATCCTCAGTATCAGAATCGCTCCAAGACCAAGTTTTCTCGGAATTATTCACAGGTTCTGCGAAAACAACCTTCGAGTCTTCTCCTAAAATATTTGGTTCTTTGGAAACAGACAGAAACAAACTCGTCTGATCGTCATTCGAACCAGGTCCATCTGATTCATCAACTACTAGAAAGGGGTTTCCAGTAATTTCATCTGTTCTTCCAGTGAAAACTTCTTGTTTCTGTCGTTTGATACAAAAACGAGTCACGAATCGCGGAATAACGGCCTTTTTGCTTTTCTGGAACAGATACATCAAATGTGAATACAGAGATAAAGTCAATCAATACTTACCGGGAAAAAATCGTCGTGCTCCGATTTTTTTGCGGCTTTCCTAACCAATGAAGGCCAGTCATACATATCTCTGGAATGATAATAATGAGATACAAATGCTGGAGGTTGCTTTGACAAGACAGCCTCCATTACGCAGTAGAGACTTTTTGGTTTCTGTGTTGTTGAAGTAAGCAAGAAGGTCCTCCAGGTTTTCACCAAAAAGAACGGAACAACAAGCACACTGCTAAGTCGCGGAACCCCATTTACCCTACCTCATCCCTGAAGAGTTCGGCTTGGACACCCTGCTTAGTACCTCTGAACTGATTCGAAAATGAGCAAGGATGTTCCTGTTTGGGACTCTTTTTCGTATTTGAGTTCGAGGTAGGACTCTTATCTTCCCTTGGGTTTGAGTTTGGCTTGGACAACCCGATTTGGGCCTCTGAACCGGATGCTGAATATCAGCGAAGATGTCCCGGTTTGGGACTCTTATCTTCCCGCAGTTTGTGTTTGGTTTGGACCTCTGAGCTGAATGCTGTATATCAATGAGGATATCCCAATTTAGAACTCTTTTCAAAACTGAAACTATTCGCGTACGCTCCTCCTTCTTCGTCACTTCCTTGTAAATAATGAAACTTGTATGCTTTTACCATCTTATCTCTGAAAAAGTGTATATTTGCACCTTCTAAAACAGTCCACTAAAATTGCACACATTCGCTGTACCTACACCTAACTTTATACGTGGCCTTTTTGTTCTGGTGAAGTGCCGACAAATCAAAAGAAATGGACTATTTCCGAGGTGTTTATCAATCGTTTGCTTCAGTATATCTTTAAAATTTTACAGGACAAAATCTGTTGTACTATAATCCTACAATTTGGAAGCTTGATTTAATATGCTCTAAACTATCTTCAAACTATTTTGTTGGAAAGTGTTTTAGGAGTCAAAATAGTTCCCGACCTTTAAATTTACTTTTATCAGAAGTGAACACACTTTTACGCATCAAAGTAGTCTTCCTTGACAAGTTATCATGACTGGCAATTTTAAAGTGAATGCACTTGGAATATAAGCTATGTAATTCAAAACAACAAAACAACAACAAAATAAATTCAAAACATAATTGTGCAAAACTTACTATTAAAATAATAAATTGTAGTAATATTACTTGAAACTTAGAAAGAAAGAAAGAAAAAAACGAAACCAAAAAATTCATAAAACAAATATTCCACCTGAAAAAAACAAAATAGGTAGACCAAAAAAAAAGAAGCAAGTTTCATACAACTGTGGCGTTTGAAGCTGTTTGTTCGCCTTCATCGATAACAAGCCATTTCGGAACAAGCAACCACGGCGTTTCTATCGCCGCTTCCAAAGTTTGCTCAAAAACTAAAGCCAATTTATCTGCCGGGGTCAAAGCCACATCCACTGATCCATTCGCTGGTTTAAAACTTGGTCGTCGTGGCCATGATTTCGCTGGAATTGGCTGTAATGACACCTGACCAATGGCGGGAGGGGCGGGTTGCGACGGTGGCGGGGTAATAGACATGGGTCTTGAATGCAATGAGGATGAAATAGAACCGCGCTTTTTGATTCGGTTGGTAGATGGTGATTTAATCAAATCAGATGAACTTGTTCGACGACTTGGTGCCAATGGCCGGCTTTCCTTTTCTTCGAGGTCCGAAATAAATGGTGTCGAAGATGTGGACCGAATTAAGGACGAGCCACCGGAAACTGAAGCCTCGCTTTCGCTGATTGCGCTGTCAATTAAACTGACTGGTCTGGCAGAACTTGCCCGCTTCGTGGATTCGTCATGAGCAGATTCGCCAAAAATAAATGTTGGTTTGATTGACGTTCGAAGAGTTGTGTCTATTGCGTAGACCGACTGGCTGCGCCTTGATGAATCGAACGCAAATGAAGTGCTTTTACGCGCATCTAGAGATTTGGATCGCCGGGTTCCAAATTTGGCAGTAGAAAAGGAAATAATACTTGTAGAAGCAATAAATTGCTCAACTCTTGATTTTCGGGTGTCATCTGTTTGAATTATTAATATTTCCACAAAAAAGCATTCAAACTCAAAGTTTACCTTCAATTTCGTCAACCTCCACAATTGGTTCAATGGGGTCTGTTTTCCTCGACTTTCGTTTTTCACTAGCAGTCGGTATTTCTTTGATGCCAACTTCAATTGGTTCCAAAAATGCAGAAGACTTCCGTTTTTCTGATTCAAAAGTCAACAAAAACACGAGTTTGCAAACAACAAAAGTAAAAACAAAATGACACAAACCAGAAAATGCATCTTCGGATGGATCAACTTCATCGTCAACTCCAGCCGACGCTGTAAATGACTCGGCTAATTTCGAAGGCTTTTTGTCATTTGCTAGAAAAATATGTGAATTATTTCATTAGCAACAACATTATTATTATTTATTTATTTGTGTGGGGAGAGGTTACCTTTAATATCGACGGAAAGTGACTCAATAAACCGTGATTTTTGCTTTTCATCTATTTCCACAGTAGTTTCAGCAAGTCTGAAAGATCGCCGGTTGTCTGAGAGGAAAAAAACAAAAACACGGCATTAGAAAAGCACACTCAAGGTAAATTAAAAAATAATTAAAAATTGCAAACAAAACCTCGAACAACGTTCTCATCGCCATCATCCTCAGAATCAGCATTCCCTCTCAGCGCTGACATTGGCCGTTCCCTCAACGCAGACAATGGCCGTTTCAAGACAGATTCAGGCCTCCTTCTCAACGCTGACAAGGGCCGATTTCGAAGAACCGATCCAGGCCGCGACTCCAGCGTCGTTCGATTCTCGTCTGCTCGCACCCACAGCTGCCCGTCAATATCTGCATCAAACAACGTCACAACCTCGTCCTCGTTCGAGATCCTGAAGACACTTGTTTCGTTGCTCGTGTCTTCTAGGTCTGGAACTAAATCAGTTATTGCTTGGATGAGAGATGTGATTGGAGTGAACCATGACGTTGTTGGTGCCGCGGTTGTCGCTATCGCTACTGCTGCTGGTTTTCGAATAGCTGGGGCGTTTGGTATGGACGGTGCATCTGTTTTCTCGGGCTCTTCAGAAATCACTGCCGATGAGAACCAAGACGTAGAAGCTTTCGATTTGACTTGCTTCGTTGACGTGGTTTTGACGCCGTCACTAAATTTCATCGGCTTCGCGTCTAATTTATCAACGATAACTACATCGTCGGCATGTGTCGCGCCGTCCTTGAACCAAACAGAGTTTGGATTTGGTGACAGCACTGAAGCACTGTTTGCGGCTGTTTGAGAATTCAAGTGCAAAATGGGTTCATGATCTTTTTCGGCATCATCTCCCTCTTTTTCCTCAGCGACCGTTTCAACTGCTCCGAACCATGAAACAGACGACGATTTTTCTTTGACGGGCTGCGGAATTGGTGTGCTGTTTCGAATTGCAGGCTCAGGCTCAACAGATGCCGTGAACCACGAAGAGAACGGATTCCTTGATTTCACCTGTTTGCCTTCAAGGGCCGGCGGTGACTGAATTATGGGTTTCAAGATTCCCCCGAAAAACGAAGTTGCAATCGGTGTGGCGGGTTCAACAACAATTTTGGCATGATCGCCAAACCCAGCAACAGTTTTTGTTGCTGCCGCTGCCGGTTCGTTTTCATCACCATAAACAAGACCAAGCCCTTTCGGCTCTCCCAACATCTCGAATTCTTTGGGCTCGTCGTCTGTCACAACACTAGCACTGCTGTTCAATAATTGCTTGCGTTCTTCTTCCACAGTCGCGAGGGTCACAGTCTGAGGAATCGGAACCAAATCCTCCAAAAGCACTTCGGACTCTGTTAAAACAGCCTTCATTGTCGACTTTACAGATCCTTGCCACAAAATACCAGCCAAATCATCATCTGGCACCGCGAGAGCCATTCTAGCTGCAATAGGAGGAAGTGACAGCTCCTGTATCAAAATTTCACCATCACCGTCAGAGGTATCATTGTCATCTGCCACAGAGAACACACTCTTTGCCTTCCGGACCGTAGATTTCTTGCTTTTCACTGACCCGTGCCAAACAATTGATTCTGCGTCTTCAATCATGTTGCTGTCAACAATGCTTTCTTGTTGGACTACCGGCGGCCGTTGTGCCTTCACAGCACCCCTGAACACAATCGACTCAGCATCCTCAATAATACCACCTATTGAAGTCAACGGCCCAACGAGGGATCCACCGCCACCGCCGCTCCTTGCACTCTTTGCGTTTTTCGTAGTCGATTTCTTGCTCTTGACAGCTCCTGTCCATAAAATCGATCCCGGGTTTTCGAGAACGGGAAATTCTTCGTCTCTGTCTCCATCGTCAAACAAGCTTCCCGTTCCATTTGCGACACCCCCGTACCCACTTCCACCTCCAACAATACTTCGCGCCGCTTTCGCCGTTGATTTCTTGCTCTTTACATTGCCAGTCCACATTATCGACTCAACATCGTCGTCATTGTAACTGTTGTTTTTGTCGCTGTTACCCGCTGTAATTTTGCCAATGCTTTTCGCATGCTTGCGCGACACTTTCTTGGACCGCACGCTTCCTTTCCACATGATCGACTCGGCGTCTGCAATCTCTTCAGTTTCGCGCCCTTCCAGGATCTGCGAATGTGATGCGACGACTGTAGCATTCTTCTTCGATTTCACGAGGCCTTTGAAGATTACTGATTCAGTCTCGTCGTCATCGATAATTCCAGCAGCAGTGGCAACACCAGGAAGCGGTGGCATCATGAAACTGTCACGCTGCTGCAAACTACCGGCTGCTACTGCAGTTTTGTTGGACTTCACTTGCCCGCTCCAAACAACACTTTGAAGATCATTATCGAGATTATTGCTTTGTTGGCTACCGTTGATTTGATCATCTGTAGAATAAAGCCGACTTCCGCGCTGAGAAGCCGCCGCCGCTTTCTTTTTGGATTTCACGGTTCCACTCCAAACAACGCTTTCAAGATCGGCATCGATTTGTCCATTTTCATTCGACAACCCTTTTGTAGGAACAGGAATGATCAAACTTGCCCGTGACGCTGCTTCTTTGCTCGATTTAACTGAACTTTTCCACACTACACTTTCCAGATCCTCTTGGCCATCGTTTTCTTTTGTCACGTCGTCGGCAATTTTTTCGCCCTCGTCTTCGTCTCGTTGTTCTGCTGCATAATGATTGTTTTTCGCGGGTTCAGTCAACAGCACGTTCTCCAATTCAAAGTTTTCTGCACCGAGATCTGGCGCGCTTACATCTTTCTGAGCGGGCTTTTCTACCTTCCTGTCTCCTTCAGTGTCCGCGTCCATTTCTTCTTCATCATCCCTTTCTTCTTTTACCAGTTTGGATTGGTGCCACATGAGACGACTACTTGGCTTGTCTTCAACAACTCGTCCGATTCGGGAGTCTGGACGCATTAGTCGCGGTTCCAGGCGAGATATTCGGGATTCCGGACGTGTGCGGCTGATATGTGACTCTGGTCCTTGAAGATCATCGGCAGAGTCTGTATTCTGGAGAACATCGATCCCAGAATCATCGGAATGAATTTGTGGGATTAACGCACCTTTTTTTAATATTTTTTTAAGCAAAATTGTGAGTGGGGGAAAGAACGACAGGTCTACAACAAACCAAATTCATCAAACTTTTGAATACTTCCATCAACTCCAAAACTAACAGTCATATACTCTGGATCACTGTCATCTCCATATCTGTCATAATCACTGTAATTTTGGACTTGACTCAAATTCTCTTCACCGGCTGCGGCGTTATCATCATTGTCACTTTCACTTGAATTCAGTTTATCGTCATTCTTTTCAATCCCGACGGCAATTTGGTTCTTAAAAAGATCGCCAGCAACTTCAACAGTTTCTGCGGCAGCAGCCGCAGCAGCCACAGTAAAATCAACTTTGCACACACTGTCCTCACTATCAACAGCATTGATATCAGTAGTCACAACAGCGGTTCCGCGGCCAATTTTTGATTCATCAGGTGAAGTCCGCCACGTTCGAGACGAATCGTACATAATGCTTTGCCTCAGTCCAGCCCGTTTCGATCGCGTGGCATTCAACCGTGCCGCATTTGCCGCAGCAGCAGCAGCAACCACCGAATCATCGAGTTTGCCGACGGGAAGTCCGAGTTCGAAAATCGTGTCGTTGTTGTTTTCAGTATTTTCGCTATCGTTGTTATTGTCGACGGCGATAAGTTGTTTTTGTGGTTCGTCTTCAAGATCTGTCATTACAAGCATATCTATCTGATGTTCAGCGGTGACTGATGCAGGTGCCGTCGCGATAGTCATGGAATTATCAAGATCATCGCTGTTATTAAAAAGCTCCAACTGTTCGTGTAGCCCTTGCTCGACGTCGCCATCAGCATCGCCATCGTCATCATCTTCCGAGAAAAAGCGGTGGTTTTGAGTTTCGCTGCTAGCAGGTTGAGAAAGATGCGGGGTTGCTGAAAAATGAAGAAAATCATCGTCTTCAGGGATACGCTCCAAAAATCCACGACTGAATTCAACTCCTCCCACGTTTCCGGATCCTCCTGGCATCAATGGATTTGAATTAAAAATCAAACTGTTTCTATTGCCGCCACTGCTGTTAGCATTGTTTGATATCGGATCTTGCATAATTTCATCTTCAGTGTCGTCACTGCAGCTATCAATTTCAGCTGCAATCGAGGCGCGATGAAAAGGACGTTGTTGCTGCTTAAATGCATCGTGGTATGCTAGAACTGGTCGAGTGAGCGACATTGTACTCCATCGATGAGCACGTTTGACGCGTTGCGAAGCAGCAGCGACAATCGCACGACTTCCGCCTTCATCTTCAGTAGTGTCTTCTGCATCGTCATTGTCACCTTCATCTCCACTCGTCGTGCTGCCTTCCCCAACACCTCGCATTCCTTTCTCCCACATCATTATGGCGCGTCGATTTGCTTCCTCAATCCGCGCTGCTTTTAACACCCGCTGCTCTTGCACGAGTTTCAACACGTCCACCCGCCACCACGCGTCGGATTCGTCAAAATACTCGCCGTCTGCGTCAATCTCGCTGTCAAATTCACTATCGCTGTCCCAGCATCGCTTCACACCTCCAAATCCACCACTCCGAATCCCGTTTCTTCCACCACCGCCACCACCGCCCATGGCTTCAATGAGCCCGCTCTGGTTCAATGGTGTCCATGGGCTTTCTAAAAGCCGCATCACACCCATAACTTCAACCTCTATCTCAACGCCAATAAGACTGCCCTGTCGCGTGATATACTCCAACGCCACGAGAGCCGCGTCGCGACCCGCTTTCGCCTCGCGTTCAAGCCGCTTAATTTTCTCTTCAAGGTTTTCGCGCAACTTGGAGCTGCTATTATTGTGTAGGGCTGCGGCGAGCTCGGCGTTGCGTGTTGTTAGCTCGGATTTCACGGTGGCCACATGCGATCGCGTTACAGTAAGTTCGGATTTCAGACGGTGGGTTAGCTGAGATTGGGTACTAAGAAGTTGATGCGCGCGGTCAAGTTGGGCTCTGAGGGTCGCGATCGTTGCGGCGGCGGTGGTGACGGCAGCGGAATCGGTTATTTGTTGTTG
>JADGJH010000849.1:0-13821 GCA_027596945.1 Physocladia obscura
ATTCTATTTCACTTTGTTTCAGAAAGGATCCTGAAACTCTATAAATTCAGTGTTATTGAAATTAAAATAAACAGAGATTCTTTATTAAAGACTTCAACTTCACTTCACTTTAGAACAAAAAGGAAGACTTAAAAAAAAAAAGTCAGAGGGAGAAAAAAAAGAAAATAATAAGAAAAAAGTTTGGTCCTTTAAATGGATTTTTAACATGGTAGCAATTCAGCAAGTGTGAGAGAATCAAAAAGTTCCAAGTGAACGAAGTTATCTTGGGACAGCGAGATGGCAAAGTTTTCCTTTTTGTTCTAAAGCAAAGTGAAGTTGACGTTTTTAATAAAGTTTATTCTTAATTTCAATAACTCTGAATTTATAGAGTTTCATGATCCTTTTTGAAACAAAGAATTTTTGGGCAGTGCAAGTAAAAATTTCATAAAGAAAATTGTGAAATGGAAAAGAACTTCTGGCTGACAAATAAAGGAATAATAAAAGAAAATAAAAGATAATAGGATAATAAAATAGTAATAAATTTGAATTGGAGTTACAGAAATCTAGCCAGTTTCTGTGACACCTGCCTCCAAGAGCATACATGATGATAAACTATTTTCTTGATTTATTTCATTTTCTTGTTGTTGTAGTTTATTGATGAGCCCTGGAGTGGCGTCTAACCAAATGTTGAATATTTGATTGTGATCTTTCCATTTGATAAGTACTTGTTGGCATGGCTTATTGTTGAATAGAATTTTTTGTTCAGCAAGTATTCATTCAATGATGCATTGACTTATTGGTAAGGAGTTTAATGGATGTTCTTTGGTAGTGTCCCAGTAGTGTTTCTTGAGTTTTTCAGGATGGAATACTGGGTGTATTCCCCAATTGTTCGGAATGTTGAGTTAACAGGAGTTTGCAGGTCTGATTAATTCCAAAATTTTATATGGTCCTGAATATATGTCAGAGATTTTGCAGTAGGTCTGTCTTTGATGTGTAGTGGTCTGAAATCCTTGAGAAAGTAGTACAAGGCTGTTGATTTTGAAGGGTGATTTGAGTCAATGTCTATTTGCAGTGGCTGCTTGCTTGTCTTGAGCAGTGTGTAAGTTCTTTTTTGCTACTTAATATGCTGCTTGTTGGTCACACAGGCTTAGATTGTTGTATACTGTAAGGTTAATATTCATTATGGATGCCAGATTTTGTCCTATGTCCAACATGAAAGGAGTGTGTTGAAGTATACGCAACTCTGTGATGAGAGATGTGTATTACAAAACAAGTATAAATCTTCATTAATTTAAGGTTTATTTGTTTTTTCTCAAATAAAAGAAATAAATTGTTTGTCTTGTTTATTTCAATAAAGTTAAAATATAAAGATAGCTTGAATCTCTCTATAGATCAATCTAGTGTATCGTTGAAGATTATGTTGGTAAAAATGCCGCAGTTTATTTTCCTCTACTGTATACCATATTTCATAGGCCACAGCACATGTATTCACTGTTTGCACAGTCAACTTTAGTTTATTAATAAAGATATTAAGCTATTTATTAACATAACAGAAGAGTGATTTGTCTAAAGTCAACACAAACTAAGTGAAAAAACCAACTGCCATTCACTTTAATATAAATAATTTTGAGTTATAAATAAGCAATGACATAAAAACCACATTTGTTTGGTTTTTCTTAAGTACATTTTTCATTGAAAAAAAAAACTCAAAAATGCCTTGATACTAATGTATTTCAAATTATTTCCAATTATTGAAATGCTGATGTATTATTCAGAGGTATCTCAAAGAACAAGATGGAAGAAAGAAACTAAACAGAAAAGGCACTAAAGGGGGCTCTGGATTTCATTTTTTTGCATGGAATCTTAACAAATAAAAAACTTTCTGAACTCTCAAATTTAAAGTCCACTATTAAGCTTCTGATAAACCTACTGGAATATCAACACAGTTCAGTGAGTTAAAAGGTGGTGAGTTGAAGGGCAGCACACTTAATACAGACCAATACTGTAAATTAAATGGATGTGCATGAGATGAATGTCAGTGTGATGAGTAGAAAGCCCAGAGCAACAAGTTAAAGGATGGTGAAATGAGTTGAAGAGTGGAGCAATGAGTTGAAGGGCAGTGCAATGAGTTGAAAGGCTGCTCAATAAGTTGAAAGGTGGGACTTCTGTTTTTTTGTCTCAGCAAATTTCAATAAAGCAAATTTTGTGTAGTCTTTTGAAGTCTGCTATTGGATTTGTTTCCAAAGCAAATGCATTAAAAAATGGAGGCAGCAGTTTTTTGAATCAATTTTTAGATGATTTTGTAGTATTGCCATGGGTTTCACTATTTATAGTGCATTCACAATCACTTTGGCATTTTTTCCTTAGAAAAATGATAAAAATCATATCAATGGGATGATGTGACAGTTTTCTAAAGGTATTTATAAATTATTCATTTTCAATTGTATTATTTCAATGGTCCCTTTATTTTCATTTTCCAATCAAACAAATTTGTAAATTGAACAAAATTGAAAATGGAATTTCAATTGCAAATAATAATAATAATGAAAAAATTCATTTGGCTTGCAACCAACAACAAGACTTTAAATGAATTGAATTGAAAATGAAAGGCTTTTTATGTGAATAAGGATATTTATTATTACATAGTGATAACTTATGCAGACACCTCCTGCCATTGTCCCATTCATCCAAAGGCACAATCCATGCATTGTAAGCATTCTTTACAGTGACTAATTGATACTACATATGCATATATGTAATTTGAATTTTATTTTCTGATACATGAAAGTAATGCATTGAAGCAAAATGAGATTTCATTGTACTATATCATTGATGCTCTGTGAGTGTAAATGTGTTGGAAGAAAAAGTTTAGCACACTAAGGTGCACTGAAATGAATCTTAAGCCATAATATATTATTCTTACATTGTTTGAGTTGGTGGGCAAAAGTGCACCAGTGTATGCTGATTTGTGCTGGAGTTATGTGTTGGTAAGCAAAATAAATTACATTGTAAAATAGCAAATTATAAATGTAAAAGTGTATTTATAGTATTTATTGTGTGCATAAACACAATTTGATATTTGGTCAAAAAACCGAGTCATTTCAAGTTGAAAGTATGTAAGCATTAAGGTTGTGCTATTACCTGACAGGTAGTGGTTTTATAGTTATGGGTGGACCATAATTGCAATTAGTTTTGAATAATGAAGAAGAAAGTTTTAGTTTCAGTGGCAAGCAATACAAAGTCCTGTATAGTGCCACCAATTCTGTATTTTTAACTTCCAGTGGCAAGTTTACCAAGATTGTAATGCAATTAACAGTGAAAAACTTGACTCTACCACCAGCAAATGAGAAGTGCTATCACAAAGCATTTAATAAGCAGCAAAATTGAGATTCAATTCTGCGAAAAAGGCTCTTTGCCCAAAAATTGTTTTTGCTGAATTTAGAATAAAAATAGCATGAAATATAAAGTGAAGCTAAGTTTCATTGAAATCTCGCAAAAACATTGAATTGAGGCTGTGGCTGGACCGGCCTGACCATGGCCGTGGTTTCTTGGAATCGTCGACAATCCCCATTGTGGCTGCTGACAAGTCGCTGTGGTTATCACGGCCCTTTATACCACTTTCTGCTGCAATCTTTTTAAACAAATCTATTTCCGCCATCATATCTTTATGATTCTCATCTTCGTTTTTGCTATTACGCGTACTGCTGTGATTGTTATTATTATTAGTTTTTCCAATAAATGGTACATCAATCAAGCGTGCCGCATATGAAGTTAAATCTGTTGGATAAATTAAAAAAATAAAGCTAGCTACTATCCATAGATTTATAATTTACCATCTGATTTTCCTGTTGTGGATAGCTGCAACCAGTCATGATTATAAGTGTCAAAATCAAGTGCCTCGGACCATTTCAAGAGAAATTCATGTTCAAGCTCCGTTTCAAGTTCTGCCATTGCTTGTAATATGTCTTCTTCAGTTGTGAGTTTGGTGTATTCACTGGTAGTTTGGATTGCTTTTACTGTGTTTACTGGAAACTCGTCAGAATTTTCAGATTGTAGTATTTGGTTTTGATTTGAGGATAATGCAAGTTTTTTGCCTTCTTCATACCTGTATATATATTTATTTTGAGTTGATAAAACTCAAACTGACTAATTTTCAACTCACAATTTCCTCATCCAGTCCAATTTTTTAGATTTTCGCATTTTTTCAATTTCTTGCTGTCGTTTCAGCTTAAGATGGTGAAAACGAACTGATTTTGCTGCTGTTTGCGTGACTATATCATCTTGCTGCTCTTCAATCCAGCTCCGTTCAATTATTGCTCTCCATCCGTTATTTTCACGACGCTCATACCAGCCATCTGACAAGAAAAATTTTACATCCAAAAACTGAATTCATTCAAACTCACTAACCGCATTGATCTTCAACTTCAGCAAAATTCCGATTTTTATTAAAAATAGTGCGAGGCAAAGCTTTTTTATGCTTGGTATAATCACGAGGACTGAATGCATTTAAATCAACCAACTTATTATGCAAAAAAATTTTATAATATATGGTCGGAGGGAACTTTACGCCGCCGAGCCGAAACCGCACATGAATCCCACTAGCTCCGTCAATAAGTTTCGATTCTTTTGGATTCACGTATTTCAACAGCATGCTCGGGTTTCCAGCTTCCCGGAATTTAATCAGGTCTCGATAAAACCGGAAAATTTTTTTCGCTGAGTAGTTTTTCCAGGTTGTTTGAATTTTCAGGATGGCGGAAATGTATGTGGATGCTCGAAAATCTGCGCGCTCGGATTTGCGGAGAAGTGCTGCTTTTGCTTCTTGGCCTGGGAGGGACATTTTTTCTTGGGATGGCATGGAGTAGAGTGATTTCCACATTTTGTGGAAAATGTGGCGTCGGAATGTTGCCTGGATCTTTGCGGCTGCAAATTGGGGATAGTCTGGAACATATTTTTGCTGGATTTCAAATATTTGGCAGTATGCTTTGAACTTTCGAATAACTTTTTCCTGACAATATTAGTCAATTTTATGGCTATTTTTTTCTTTTCTTTTTTGTTTCATATTCTGGTCTGTTTTACCTGAATAGTCAAGTCCAAGACTTGAGGTAGCTCTGAGATGATTTTCGATGAATCAGTATCGTGGGAATTGACTGTCAGTTTCGCGTACACGACCGAAACAAATTTTTTGCGTACAAGGTAGCCTCTTGCGCAACTCTGTATCATAATTGCTGCGGCACTTTTGCTTAACTGTTCCCTCAATAATTCTTTCTCTTTTTCTTTGGCTTCTACAATTGCTTCACTAGTGGATTGATTTGCGATCGACTCCACTTTAATTCCTTCTTTCGTATCAAGTAAGAATTTAGTTGTTGTATCAAGAACCGTTGCGAGCAGGTTTGTGCTGCAAGATTGTCCGGCGTTCCGTGCTATCGGGCCAAGGCCTTGCAGTTCTCGCGTTGATGATGACAGAAGTTCTGTTTCAAAATCTGAGACAGGGATATCTTCGAGTCGAAGTGCGAGCTGAATTTATTGACCCGTTATACAGAAATCAAAGAAAGCGTCTCAAACAAAAAATTGTATATATATACCAGACGAGCTTCTTTTGAAACGCGTAATAATCTTTCAAATCGATCATTCGGAAAGTCGACAGACAACAAAAGATCGAAGGGATCGAAACCGCATAATTGAGACACAATATCTTTTTTCAAGTTTGATGATGCTGGATTTTTTCCACCAATCGCAGTTGAAGCTTCTTGAATCTGTTCAAGTTTCAGTTCTGAATTTTCGGCATTCATGTGATCAAACGATTTACAGAAACCTTTTTTGTCAAATTATGACACCTTTTTCATCAGACGCGCTTCGCAAAAACTGAAAAACGTAAAAAAACCAAGCACTCTCAACTTGAAAAAGGGAGCGCATAGGATTCCAAAAAACAAGTTTAATGCAACACGAAGCGATTGACGGAAACGAAGATACTAATGAAGAATTGAGTTTTCTTGCTGGTTTCACAAATCAGTCAAATTACTCAATTCAAAATGGCGTATTCACTCATGACTCCCCACTTTGGCAATATACGCAACAAGCGCAAATATATACATCGAATGAACCGTTCCAACGTGATACCTCACAGCCAGTAAAACATCAACGTGCGCAACTTCGCGGACTTTTCGACGAAGAAGAGCAACAATGTCGTTGGACGCAACAGTATTTGCAGAATCCCGAACAAGCGCGTACTTCAAGTCCTGTGAATATTCGAGCAACTGAATACTCGGAAGATTCAGACACTTTTCTGTCATTTGATTTTGAGGAATCGTTGCTTCAGCTTCCCAACACACCGGAAGCCACAACAAGAAACAGTCCGCAATTGACAACTTCCAAACTAATCATCAAAAATTTTGCGTGCGCCTCTACTTCTCCAAGTATTCCCTTACTGACAATGGAAGGGGACAACGACTCCCCGACTCCATTATCTCCTCGTGAATCAATCAGTCCTATGCCAACACCATTTAAAACATCTATACATAGCAGTGTTTTATCTTTTGAGGATTTTGCTATTAATTCGGGAATTAAAATTGCACAGCGCACATCTTCTGAGAATGCAGAGCTGTTTGATGAACCGTTTCCCAACATGCTAAACTGCAACTGTTTCAAACATGGGTCAAGAATCATCAACACAATTATCGACGTATCTGCAAACAATTTGTTTGATCTTTTGTTCGCTGATGTTGCAGAAGCGGCTGTTTTAAGGAGCACTCACAAAAAGTGGGGAACTTTAGGTACAATAACGAAGAATAAAAAAAAGGATGGCTAAATGGTTTTCCCAGATTTGAATTTAGGAATTTGGTTATTGGTAAATGATAAGCCTTTCAAACGTCAAATAAATTTTAAACACCCTTTCAAGATATTATTGGGTGCTAATACTGTCTTCAATGAGGTGCAAATTCTCATGTCACAAAATAATTCCCATGTTCTTGTCAAGTCAATACTCACAGTTCCAAATCTACCCCTTGGAAATTCATTTAGCATCAATCTTTCGTATTGCATCAACAATGTATCAACCATGAGATGTCAACTTCAAATATTTGGAAGAATCGATTTTACAAAATCTACGCTTTTAAAAGGTAAATTCGGAATGTTTTCGGACTTTGGGAGTCAATTGTATTATGCATTAAAGCCTCAAAATCTAGACAGTATAACGAATGCTTCGATTGAACTCCTGTCCGAGTTTGCCACTCTTTTTACCGAAGAAATTTTGCTTCAAACAAACTCCTCTAATTCGCTGTCTGATTCAACTGTACTTGCTGCTAAACTTGCAAAACGACGGCCAATCGGCCCACGCATAACTCAAGATTCTATTGAAAAGGACCTTACACTTTCTTCTCCAATGTCTTATCAAATCATGCAATCTCCGCCAAATCCGCCAACTCGCAAAAAAGCTGTTGTCCAGCCTATTAAGCGATTTTCCGCAAATTTTATTCAACCCAAGCCATTTTATTCAGCTTTGTTTCCGCGAAAATCTCCATCTCTGGCCACATCATCGTCATCATTAAGTAAATCTAGTGAAGTCAGCTCAAACTCAGAAAGAAAGAATTTGCATGATGATATTTGCAAAGAAATTGAAAGTAGTTCGAGCAATAATAGACTTGATTCCGTCAAAATATATACACGAACTGAATCATTCAATGAATTTGTTGGCACGTTGCCTTCAATAAGGAATATCCAACCAGATTTCCGCGTGGAAAATGAAAAAGATGCGCAGAGTACTGTTTCTTCAAATGGAACAACTATGATAGGTTCAGATAGGCTAATATCAGGCGTCAATAGCAGCCGTAGCAGCAGTTTTGAACCAGAAATACACGAAACAACAGGCAAAAAGCCCGTTGTTCCTCCGCGTGTAAAATTCAAAAAACACGTCGTTTTTAAATGCGAAAGCTCTATAAATGAGGAACCAGATGTTGGGAGCATAAAAGAGAAGGAGAAAGGAAGGGCTTTTGTTAATAATGCCATAATGGGATGCGCGAAAATTCATGAAGCCGCAGTTAACTCATCTTTAATCGCAATGAAGTCGAAAAATGAAAATTTATCTGATAGCTGCAGTAAGTCTCGTGTAAACAATTTGACAGAAACCGCAAGTTATTCCCCCATTAGCATTGGGAGATCATCAGCTGTGGAGAGCATAAGAACTGGAATTGTTGTTCCAAGCACAATACATGAGGCAAATGCTCAGATTGATTATGCATTTTATAAGACAGATGTTCGAAGTTTTTTTGGATCCGAGATATTAGGCACCAGAAGCTACAACAACACAAAAATTATGGTTCGCAAAAAGAAAGATTTGCCGAAAAAATTTGCAGCTTTTGTTAAAATGCCAGGGCGTTGGATTAAAGGGCGAAAATCACTGCAAGAAAACAGAACGCGTGAATTGTGGCTGAAAAATTTTTCGAATACTGGAATTCCAATATTTGATATTCTCTTTCAGTTTCTCCTTATCGGAATTGCAGTATCTGGAGCAGATTTTTTGCAAGTTGCTGATTGGGGAAAGCGGATTTATGCATTCTCTATCTTGTTGCTGAATCATGGTGGGCTGGTCATGAAGGACTGGGTAATACAGCAAATCGCTCGAGCGGTAGAATGGGCCGCAGGAAAATTCGGTTATGTTCCGATTGCGTAATTTTTCTTTTTCCTATTTATATGTGCGTTTATATGAAAGATTTCATGGTTTACTTTTGCTTCGCCACCCTATTCCTGTTGAGGTTTTAAAAGAAAAAAAATTTTGAGTCTTTACAATCAAAGATGAGAGTTTGGATGATTGCAACGGCAAGTTTTGCAGTGAGTCGACGGAGAAACAATAATACATAACTAATCCAATCGAATGGACGAATCTTTTCCACCACGAAGGCTTGCGTTGCAACGGTAGCTAGATTGTCGTCACATCGACAGAGCCAAAATTCAATATACATAATCGACAATGAAACACCACAGCTTCCGGCTGAATGGGAGGTACGCTTGCACTATTAAGCCGCCGAATTAAATTTCCGCTGCTCACAGCTAATAGTTCTGGTCTGCAGGTTCTGGGTCCTTTTGCAATGGGTGCGCGTGAACTGGGTGTTGATCCTCTCTCAGCATACGGCAAGTTGCTTATTGATTTTCTACTCACGCGTATTCATTCCGTCATCGTTGAATAGGCGGCTTTGAGGCTATTCCATTTTCGGCAACGGATAGATATCCATCTGAACTTGCCGACAATGGTTTTGTTAAGTGGATGAAGGTTAATACAAACCGGGATCAAACTGTCGGTCCGGTTAATTTTGATAATGTCAGATGGGACTTTAATCAAGAACCTTTTGGTTTGTATTATCGCACTTCATGGTTTCTGGTTTATCAAATTTGTACAGGTTGGACGTCTTTACATCATGCCACGTACTTCAGAGGCTCATTTATTGTTCCAAACGCTGGAATATATATTGTCAGTTTCGATCATGTTGTATCTTACAAAATCGATGATAAAGCTTTCGTGGGAAATGTGTATGGATTCAAACATGCCTCTGGAACGGCGATGTATCTGGAATCTGGCTTGCATAAACTGTATATCTGTGCTGTCATGGATGTACGCTTATTTGGAGGGTAACAGCTTTTACGTGTTGCTGATCCGTCCTCACAAAAATTTTCAGAGCCGTACCACCAAAAGTTATATTCACAGGAAACTTTGATTTCGTTGATCAAAGCACATCTTCTCGTAATATCGTTTTATTTAATGATGATTCTATTATTCCCGAAGTGCTTGACGAAAAGCTTGTTACACCATATTTTTCTCTGACGGTTATGAACACATACGTCGAGAATATTGTTTGGGAATCGAATGGAACGAATATCAATGAAGACTTTTTCAATTCCTCCAATCAAATCGATCAGTTTGGCGAACTGACTTTGGGTCAACAACAAGAGTCTGGCTCCGGTTGGGTTCAAATTCTTGGTGTCCGTGCTGTTGCGAATGGTGAAACTCCGGTAATTGACAGCATAAAACACTATTGAAGAAGTTAATAATAATAATAAATATATACATATATTTTGAAGATAAAAGCAGAAATTCCGGTATTATTCAGTTTAAAGCTTGCTCCTGGTCAAATTTACCCACTTCCAATCGACGTTGATTTCAAAGCCGAACAATTGGATGGTACAGTCTTGTCATCGGTATACTTTTTTCTTGACCTGTATGACTTGGATACGAAGGAAAGATTTCAAATACAAAGCTCTATCTTCGAACTTCAATCTCGTGTATGGGGTGATCCATACAAAATAACGTTTATGGATTATGATAATTCGGTTCACTACGGTGCGCCTTTTTTTTTATTGCTTGTTTGTTACCTTTCGTTTAAAAAATCAAAATAAGCGATGGCTGTCCCACCAAAAAATCCGTGTTCGAGTATTGGACGTGCGGATTGCCCTGTAATTTTGGCTCTTCACGGGTGCATTTTGAAATATTCACATACTACGAACTGAACAAGGAAAAAAAAACACACAAACAATACATTATTAGGGCTGGTGTAGAAGCTGAAAATCCCTCCTGGACAGAAGCATATAAACGTCAAGAATTTGCTTGGGTTTGCATAATTCTAGTATACACCAATTCCACACTGATATTATACATTCAGATACTGTTTCCAACTGGAAGAACGCCTTGGTGTATAAAAACGAAACTATTCAATTTACTTTTGTGTATTAACCGACTTTCAGGGGGTTTGATTGGCACGGACCTTCTAATTTAAACGTAGAAGCTGCTTTGCATACTTTGACACATCTTCATGGAGTCCCACCACTGTTTGCGGAAACGCTTGGTGTAAATCCAAATAAGCTGATATATAGCGGTTTGAAAATTTAATTTTTTAATATATTTCTATTAATTTTTTTTAATATATTTTTATTTACAGGTCACAGTAACGGAGGTCAAGGGGCCTGGTGGATGGCTTCCCATTATCCTGATCGTGCTTTAGCCGGTAACATCTTTTTCTTGCAATTTTAACTCTGATGGGTCGGAAATATAGCTATGCCGGCTTCAGGATATATGAAAATTCAATTTTACACACCTTACTATATGCGTGTTGGAGATGCCTACACTGATCCGATTTTCAGAGCAGTAAGCTAAATATTCATTTTTGCAATTTTGACTCACGTAATCCAAAGATCATGGAGTCTTCAATTGCAGAGAACGATATTGACATGTATGCTGCAAATATGGTAGGCATATCACAAATGGCTTGCATGATTGTGACAAATTCACTATTAGGCTGGTATCCCTATTTTGGCTCGCACTGGGGCTGCTGATGATAATGTTCCTCCACTCAACACTCGTCGTATTGTAAGACTTGTAAACGAATGGAACCGCAATCCAAACTCTGTTGAGTAAGTGTGCCGTTAAAAAGTGAAAATTTGATTTAATTATGGAAAAGTTTGTCGGAGGTTCATGGTCAGGGTCATTGGTTTTCCGGAATCATGAATGATGATGACTTGAATGATTTTTTGTCATCAAATTTGGATCCAGAAAGAAATCCCGGACTTCTTCTTCCGCCTTTACCAGAGGCATTCACAATCAGTACTTTGAATCCCGGTTCTACTGGAAGTAAAGGCGGTTTAAAAATTTTGCAGCTTGAGGTTCCATTCAGGTTTGTTGATTTCGGTCAAATCGCACGATATTTGTTGTAAAAATAGGTTATATCTAGGCTTGCGCATATTCGCATTCACCGAGAAGGAAACCATTGGATTTTGAATACTAGCAACGTGAGGAGATTCGGATTTTTGAAAGATGAACGAGTTAACATTGCTTCATGGGAAATTGATGGTATGTCATTCAATGAGCCTCCTAAAATCGGTCCATCGTATTTGCGAATTGAAGGAGAACAAGAATGGAAGGTTGGTTTGGAATACTCTGCTGTTGTTACTTAGTTTGTACATTTTTGTTCCCAGCCCGTTCCTGATTTGCTTTGGATCAGTGAAGAACGATACTGGAGTACATATGGACCGGCTGCCCAGATTTTGAATCATCCATTTCTGGTCGTTGTTCCATCAAATCCCAAAGTGATTAGTGCTTCAACTTACCAGCGAAACGCTCGTCTCATTGCGACATCTTGGTACTTGTATGGCCGTGGCGGAACTCAAATCATCCGAGACATCGATGTGCGTGACGGAATTGCTGCCAAGTATCATTTAATTGTCTTGGGAGGGCCTGAAGACAATTTGTTTACGAAACGGAGAGAAACAGAAGGTGGGACGGAGAATACCAAGTTAGTTAAGTTCCTTGAAGGGGGTGGATATCAAATTCACAACAGAAAATACCAGGCAAAAGGAACAGGTTTATTTTCATTGATTTTTTGGACTTCCTGACAATTGCTGACAAATAATTTTATTAGGAATGCTCTTTTTGGCACCGTCACCAACTCGCACACTCATGGGGATGTTTATTACTGGAATTGATGAAATTGGATTCAAAAGAGCAGTTTGGACAATTCCCTTCCGAACAGGACTTATGGTTCCAGACTACCTTGTGTAAGTTTTTGGTTAATATTTGGTGTTATTTTTTCGATTTTTTGATTTTTTGATTTTTTGTTTCGTTCTGTGTCGGCGATGAATATGGTGATCCGGCGACTGGATGGACAGCCGGAGAAGGAAATCCGTTTGGCGGTGCAGGAACAAAAGGCACAGGGGGGGTATTTGCTGCGGGTTTCTGGAATAATTTGTGAGTCAAAATAGTATCAATTGAATACATTCGAGATAACCGAAATAAAACTAGCTGGGAATTCGATCCAAGATGCGGCTACTTGAAATGAATGGAAGTTATTTAGGGAAAAAAAAAATAAAACAATCATATAAATCAGATCATCGACAATCGTTATCATCAGTCAGTCTTTATTCCCTTGATGCCATTTTTTTCCAGAATTGACGCGATACTGCACAACAACTCCAAGAAGCGCGAGAACAAGAACCGACACGCTCAGCGCAATAACTTTCGGATTAACAACAAAAACACGAACGGACCCAGCATCACCGGAACTCCCGCCCAAAAATAACTCACTGGCTTGCACAAAACCGGCATGGGCAAAGCAATCGACGCCAAAACAAAAAGAGTAAGCGCCGACAAAACTGGTTGCGATAATAACAGCGTGTTTTTCGAGAAAGAATGCGGCGATTGCGCCGAGGACACATAGAACTGCGATAAATATAGTGCGGTTTGTGCCGGATTCGATCACGCCAAGATCTTTCCAGCCGAGAATAAAGAGGGATAGGAAGAGGCCTCCGACGACGCCAATTATTACCAGGCCGAGTTTGATGAGGCATAGTACCATGCTTCCACCTTTTTTTTTTTTAAAATAATAAATATTTATGCTGTATAACTATATATTTTTTGGTTACATATTATGCCAACCGCACCAGACCCATACATGACAACATTACTATCAGACGGATATCCACCAACGGGTCGGAAATGTACCAAACCCGAATATCCAACCACAGCCCCAAAAATAAACCCCATCAAAAACATTGTTGGTTTGAACAGTTTGAATCCAAGAACTAGAAAGTACTGGGGTTGATTATTATAATTTAATTTAATTTGTTTTTATTTTTGTTTTTATTTTTGCTGTTGCTGTTAATAATAGAAATACATAAATATTTTTGCTTGAGTACTCAACAAATCCTATTGCGAGTGTAATTGCACCGAGGATTCCATCGTTTGCAGTAATGTCAGTGATTACATCTAATGCCCGACCATATATGTTCAAAAAACGCGAGAAAAAAGGATTAATAAAAGTTTGATTACTATTTTAAGTATTATTATACTTTTTTTTTTTTTTTTTT
>JADGJH010000850.1:0-13811 GCA_027596945.1 Physocladia obscura
AAACACATAATTGGTATTCAATATGAGAAAATCAATAATGAAAGTTTTAAAGGATCCTGGATTGGTCAACCAAAATAAACAAGAGATTTTCTGATTAAGATGAAAATGTAGAACAAAGAAGTTAATGAAAACCTTTACCAATTGCAATAAAAGCAACACCAATGTCATCAGGATGGATTAGAATGATTCAAGTACACTCTTGAATAAAGAAAAGAATGCAGAATATAGAACTGGTATCATGAGTATGGTACCTGGCTTTGTATACTAGACCTGATATAGTTTATGCAGTACATACATTATCTCAATACCAGAATGATGCAACAGAATATGAATGGAAAGCAATGTTACATTTATGTAGATACTTAAGAGGGACATGGGATTTTGGTATTTTCTATCAGAAGACAGAATTACCACCATTGGTGTTTTGAACTGAATCTGTTTTAGAAGAGTATTTGATTAGAGAAATTCAAAACTTTAATGGGCATGCAGGTGCCAGTTATGCAATGGAAAAAGAAAGAAAATCCAGAAGTGGATATGTATTTTTCCTTGCAAATGCAATAGTTTCATGGTATAGTAGAAAACAATCTGTGATAGCATAATCATCTACAGAAGCAGAGTATTATGCATTAGCAGAAGCTATTAAGGAAGCATTATAGTTTAGACAAGTGTTAGAAGAGGTTGGTTACCCAATAGAAAGTGCAACTCAAATAGCACAGATAACTTGTCATCAATTGCAGTGGCAACAAACCCAGCACATCACAAGATGATGAAACATGTAGAGGTTAAAGAAAGTTTTATCAGAGATTATGTAAAGAAGAAACACATTGAATTGATTTCAGTTGGAACTGCAGATATGTGGGCAGATGGAATGACAAAAGCCTTGCCAGCTAAAACTCATGAGAATTGGGTCAATGGAATTGGAATGAAAGCATTAGCTGATGCACAATTGAAAAGTTCAATTATAGCTTTCTCAAATTGAGAAACCCACACATATATTTTTTTCTCCAAATAATAATGCTTTTTGATATGTATATGATATGCATATAGGAGATGAGTACAATTTTCATTTGATATTGGATCCATAAGTCGGACTCCTGGATACATATATAAATTTGAAAAATAGTATTCAAACTTATGGTAGAATATGTAATTAGAAGAATTATGTACTTAAAATCATCTGCAACACATCTTGAGGGGAGGTGTTAAAGTGTAAAAGATTCAAGCTGTATTGAAAGGTGAATTCACTCTTTATTGAAAGAAATTTCTCAATTTGCTTAAAAAGTAAAGAACAAAATGGTGGACTTGCCATTTCCATCATTAAGCAGTAGCTTTTGTATTAATACAAGGAAGTTTTGTATGGGGAGGAAAATGCAAGATTTATTTAAAGACTGTTTTTGGAATTTTTGTGATTGAGGATTTTGAACAATGAAAATCTAGAATAAAGAAAAAAGAATTCTCGCTAGAATTCCTTCCTATACACAATCATAAACAGAGATTGCAACAAATTATGTCCTTAATTATGACATACATGAGACCTCAACTTGTGTAGATAACAAGGGTAACATTGTAATGATCAAAGATATAAATAAAGCTGCACTTTTGGCCAAGGGCACTATTGGAACAACAGTTCACGCTGCTGTAATGGTACTCTGCACAATGTGTAACAATGGGTTGTAAAGATAGAAATATTTTTATTACTCATTCACAATTGATGCTAGGAGATGCTGGAAGCCTAGAAATGGCTCTGTAATAATTGTATGCACTTGTGACAACATGTTATATGTTTCACAAGTGATGGATTGATAGGCAAGTTTTTCTAAGTGCTCTAACTTTGAAATTTGCATCAAAAAATTGGTGCGACCTACCAGGATCTTGATTAAAGACACCACTAGTATCACCAAAAGTAAAAAATAGAGCATTTGACACTTAGTTAAGATACCAGATGATCAATCAAGCCAAGGTGCCACCAAGACACTGGAAAATGTATAAAACTGTTGGTTTCCTTTCTGAAATAGTTACAACAATTCAATAAAAATTATATCATCTCTAAAACCCCTTGTTATACATGGCAAATCAACAGATGATCTCACCCATTGGAGGTTTGTTGTTTTTTTTGCTGTGTTCAATAATATTTTAGCAACTTGCTTGTCTGATGCTGAACAAGAATTTAAAAAGTCAAACAGAAAAGTTTGCATCAAAGTAGAGTGGGATTTTGGCTATGATCAAGTACTGAGCCTTTGTTGACTTTCCCAAGAATCAAAAACTGTAGTTGCAGCCAATTATTGTATTACAAGACAGTGATATTGCTGTCAAATATATTGACATGTTTATGTGGTGGGAATCAAATTTCTGATTTTTTCGTAGTCTGCAACCATCCTTACACAATTATCACCATACTTTACCATTCCCATCAAATAATGAAATACCTCTTTTTGCAGCATTCACAGCCTTAGTCTCTGCAATCTGTGTTTATTTGTGATTGAATTGTATTATCATAATAAAATGTTTGTGCTGACCCAGTATGTTGCAAAAAGCATGCTCAAGTGGATTGGTACATCTTGTAAATGTTAAATAAAATAGACTGGAAGCCTTCCAAAAATGGACTATTTGACAAAACTAAATATGTCTGGTTTAGAGCCAGTTGGCAGTTTGGTCCTCTTGTTTTAGAAATAAAGTCCAAACTGTGCTACTAAAAATGATCCAAACCAACCTGCTGGTTGCCATTGTTTGCTTCATTTGCATCTCAAATCTGCAGATGTAATTGCAGTGTTGACTTCGTTAAAGTGGATATGTCAATTGAAGGCACCACATTATTTGACCATTGCAAATTGGCAAATCCTTTTTACCAGATACAATATCAACCCAAGCAGATTCCTGAATGCTGTTTCAGTCAATTTACAGGCATTTAATGACCTTCTGACAAATTTTTGAAGCATTATATCATCAAGAGTGATAGGTGCCAAAAATTAAGACTCTGAAAGGGAACAAAAAAGAGCACCATGTTGGGATTACTGCTTCACTTCTATTGTGGGAGCTCTTTCTTTGCATTTTCTTCATTTTGTACAAAGAATAGGCCCAAGAGTTTAGTCAAACTTTTTGACTTTTCATCCGTCCTAAGAAAATGAAAGAAGAGATAATATGCACTTAGATGTATTATTAATAATAAAATCTTAATGGATATCCTGTGATTGACTCATCAATTACCTTTCTATTCTTTGCTGTCTTACTCAATGCTGTAGTATATGCAGTTCCTGAGCTACTTATGCCATCTGAAGTTCATTTATTTATTTGGTTCTTTTTGGAATTGTTCATTTATAAACGACTCTTCTGTGAAATTTCTTTTGCCACTCCAATAACACCATCTCGCTGTAACGAAGATATTTGATGAATCGAAATACCATACTCTTTTAAAACCTCAACAGTGTGCTCTCCAATATCTGGATCGGATTTAAAGCCGTCCGGTCGCCTTGCAGGTGTGCGCGATAGTATCGGTGCAGGCGGCGGACTCCACTTCATGAAATCAACGTTAGAACGCTTGTCGCCTTCATTTGACCGATTTTCCCAACGATCAATGTAATGCTGTGATCGTATAACTTCGCGCCATTCTAGCACAGGAGTTGCGCATGCGTCTGTGCCCGTCAGTAATGCTGTCCATTCAGCTTGTGTTTTTTGGGCAAAAATTTTTGCAAATTTTAGTTTCATTGCTGGCCACTGATTTTTGTCAAATTGGTTGTTTGTAGGTAAAGTTTCGGTGGCCGAAAGATTTAGGAGAGTCACTAGGGTCCGGTAAAATTTTGGTTCGATTGCGCCACTATTTGTTGTTGTTTTTTTAACTTAATAATGTGGCTTCTCATATGACATGTTACATGGCCATGAATTTTCCGTCTTTTGTCTTGTAAGTTTCGTAAAAGTGGGCACCAGTGTCAAGCAGGTTTTTTCCGCGAGAGTCATTCCAGAGATTTGATTGGTTCATTTTTACGACAAAAGTTGAAAGGTAAGCAGCTCCATCTATCTGAAACATAAAGTCATTAGTATTTGTGTTTGTCTTTTTGTTTTGTGAGTGTATGCTTGTGTGTTGTTTTTGAACTCAATTATACCATTGCAGCATCAATAACTTGACCTTGACCCGACTTTTCTCGTTCAATCAAAGCCATCAAAATTCCAAGAACACATATCATCCCACCTCCCGAGAAGTCCGCAAGTATATTGGCAGGAGGTGTTGGATTCTGATCTATTCAGTGAACAAAAAAGAAACCAAAAAAGAAGAAAAACCTCTCCAAAACGACCAAGAGCAGCAAGAGGACCTGCAACAGCCAAATAATTGATGTCGTGGCCTGCCATGTTTGAAAGTGGACCTTTTTGGCCAAATCCAGTGAGTCGTGCAAATATGCATCGAGAATTTATTGCAAGAATTTTTTCCGGCCCGAGATTAAAGGATTCCAGAACGCCCTTTTATATCAGTTAACTTGATGTTATCTCTCGTGTTTTTTTATTTTATGTCACTCAACAGGCCTGAACGGATCCAAAACAATATCAGCAGTTGAAATAAGACGATGAACCAATGCAACACCGTCATTTCGCTGTAGATCAATTGCTATAGACCGTTTTCCTCTTCATAGACAGTTTAATATGATGCCAAATCAGAACACATATTTCAAACCTTGCCAACAAATCAGGCGGTTGAAAAGACGATGACGCGGAAGAGGATGTAACTCGATCGATGCGAATAACTGATGCACCGAAATCAGACAGTATTAATCCCGCGAAAGGAACTGGCGCGAGACCAGCAAATTCAATTACGCGCAGTCCACAGAGCGGTGGTGATACAGGACTCATTTGTCAAAAACCAAAAAAATACTAGCTTTAAATGCATCCAGTTTTGAAATTTAACTTTGTGGGTTTTCGTAACACTTTTTTACTTTAAATACTGTGTATCTAATCATTCACTGCTCGGGTACTGTTTGATATCGCTTCTCTGTACGTTCGTTATATTCTGAAAACAGGTGTCTGCATTCGTTGACAACCCAGAAAGTTACAGCACTACTTGGCGCTGTTTTTACCAAACTTGGTAACAATCCTTTATATAAAGCCAAAATTCCTTCAGTTCGAACAATTTCGCGTGCACATTTCGTAAATCCAAACCCACTGTATTGAGGAATGTTTGAAATAACATACGAATCTCGACTGGGTCCTTGCACTTGTAATCGTTTTCTGAAAAGAAAAGGACACTGAATATATAAATATATTTAGGCATTATTTTCATACCTTACAACGTCAAAAGGCATGACGGCAGTTTTACTGATGATTCCTGCTGCTGCACCACTTGCAAATTGATCCCATCCATGCGGCCAATATCCGGGCTTTAAAATAGAAAAGTATGAACCAAAAAATAATTGGATTAGTGATTTCAAATCTTCGAGATTACTTTTATCAGTGTACCTCGATTCTTTTCAATTTTTCAACCAAAATATCTTGAATACCAAACATTATTCCCATATACGGAGCGATTTGCAATAACGATGTCCAAACTCCTCTGTAAAACCCTCTTACGCCTTCAGTTTTTGCAATTTGCAAACACGCATTAACTATTCCAGAATACACTTTATGAGTTCCCTGCATCGCGAATCGTGTTCGCAGCAAATCCAGTGGGTATGTGACGACGGTTGCCGTAGTTCCAGCAATCGCTGTGAAATAAATTATTTTCGTTTGCTAATATGAGCACCGCGTTGATTATTTCTTCTCACCTCCGGCAACAAACACTTTTCCAGAAAGAGGCATCGTTTCAGGATAAAGTTTCAACGATTCATGATACGCGAGGAATTGAACTGCTCCATATGTGAGATACAAGTATTCGGCGGGCCAGTTCCCTTTCCAAAGGCCCTGTCAGATGAGAGAAAACAAATCAAACGAAGGTAGGGAATATAAAGGACAAACGAACCCGAATGCCTTCTTCTTTCGCAATTGTGGTCATGCTTTGGATAATTCCGCGATATTTCGGCTGATTATGCTGCGAGCGAACAGATGTTTGAATCTGGAATCTGTTTGAAGGGTAATTAACCGGGTTGAATCGATTGTTTTCTGCAAAACCTGATCTTGACAACATCAAGTGGTGCAATTACGAGACGTGCAATAACTCCCGCCGTTGCGCCGCTCGCTGCATTCTGTGCTTTAGTAAGCTCGGGTTTATCTTCAGTTTTGTTTCGCATCAAATCACAAAAAAATGACAACTATCACAACAAATACAACGCTCTTATTGTTTGTTGACTTATAAAAATATACCTCAGCGTTCAAAGATTTTTAAGTGAATCAATCTATGCCTAAAATACGGCAACTTTCTCCTCTATTTGGTTTCACAGTATTTTAGTATTTTATATATCTTGTCTGCTCAGTTGCTTATGAATACGGAGGTTCCATAATTCAGTTTATCGAAGTATGAGAAACAAGTCCTATTCTTCGGCAGTGTTGCCACAAAATGCAACACATATGCTGGATTTTTATTCATTTTTTTTTGGTTCGATCACTGCTCATAGATCTGATTTGTAAGTAAATCAATTAATATCATGTATTATTTGGATTTTCAATGTTCAAAAATTGTCGGTCAGGTTACGATTACAATCATTTAAGTTTGTTTCAACATCTTGATGATATAAACGGCATTCAATAATGTAGCAGATTTTGGCGGGAAAAATGTAAGTCTAATTGACTATGGACTTCAGCCAAATCCAAACACTTCGTAGACTGCATATCTGGAACTATTTTTGACATCGCACAGCGGCGAGTCATGTGCAGCGTCACGTGATCAGACTTAGGGAGGGAATACTGCTGTATTATAATTTCGGTGCAAAACTCTGTCAATTATAATCCAGTTATTACTGAGTCGCCAAAGGTCTGAATCTTGCCGTCGGCGCAAACGAAGTCTTTTTTCAAAGCGCATAAATATTTGCCAACGATACTCCTCATATGATTGATGTTCTTAACGATCGGAACGCAAGAGGATGTTTTTAAGGAGAGCAATGTTGGATATTGCGTCATTTCTCCAGTCCAAAATTACAGATATACTAACAAAGGCTTGAAAAATAATTTAATGTGTAGAAGTAGATGAAGACTGATGAATTATTTTGAATATTTTATTTTGAGGCACAAAAACAAATCAACAAACGAAAAAGAAAAAAGGAAAGGAAAAAAGGGGCAATAAGGCACCTAAGGATAAGGCGGAAAGGTGGAAAACTCTGAGTATCCAGAAATAAAAACGAGATCAATATTTATAGATTCAACGACGACCCGCCATTTCCGCTTTTCGGGCTGCATTACGGCTTGCATTTGCCCAGTCACTAACGTGAGTGAAGCCACGAAACTCTTCCTGATCTGCTGCTGCAAGAGTCGTCTTACATGGCGTCAGTATAGGCATTTCCTTGGTAAACTCTTCATCAAAGTTGGAAACGTCGGTCGGTGAAGTCTAGATAAATAAATATGATCAACATAATAAACTAAGCAAATAATTGCAAAACTGTACTCACGTTTGCCGGAATAAATGGTGGTGGAATACGTTTGTTTACCATGTCATCCCAATTTATTCCTTCAAAGAATCTATGTCCCTTGATTTCTTGCGCATCAAGCGGCCCGCTTCCAAGTCTTTCTTCAGGATTCTTAATTAGAAGCTGTTTTGATGAATCGAATTAGTTCAAGCAGCACGTAGTTGGCGTCTTTTCACCTTTCGAATAAGGTCGACAGCGACTGGATCGGCGCGAGATGAAAAATAAGGCTCCTTATATAAAATCGAGTCAAATATTTGGTCTTCATCGTCTCCTTTGAATGGCGCTTGTCCGAACAGAAGCTCATAAACCAAAACTCCAAACGCCCACCAGTCAACAGTTCGAGTGTATGGTTTCTCTTGCACTACATAATAAAAATTATAAGTTTTACCAAAATAGTATTAAAAAATTAAAGCAAAACAAAAAAGATAGCTCACAAATTTCTGGACTCATGAACTCTGGTGTTCCACAGAATGTCGTTGTCTTGGCACCAAACGGCATATTTTCTTTACATAAACCATAGTCGGCGATTTTAACGTGTCCATCAAGTGTCAACAAAATGTTATCGAGTTTCAAATCTCTTAAAAAACGCAAAGGTATTCAGTTGAGTATATTGTCCAAGAATGATAATAAGTAAAGTTGTTACCGGTAAACAATATTATTCTTGTGGAAATGCTCCAAAGCTAGTAAAACTTCACAAGCGTAAAATTTCGATCTTTCTTCGCTAAAATGCTGTTGTTGGATATGCCACATCAAATCGCCACCAGAAACGAACTCCATCACAAAATATAACCGCGATTCAGTTTGGAAACACGAGTGTAAGTTTACAAGGAACGGAAATCGGTCTATATTTGCTGTCATGAAAACGCGCTTCTCAGATCTTGTTGCTTCAACTTCGTCTGATTCAATTATAAAATCTTTCTTGAGAACTTTAATAGCGTAATACTTTCCAGTCGTTTTTTCTTCGGCAAGCATTACCTGCGCGTATTTATAAATTATTGTTAATTAGTTTTAAATTATTGGCAGAAAAATTGCTGGACAAAACAAGCAAACCTTTCCAAAATTTCCTTTTCCTAATACAGCTAAGAACGTAAAATCGTCCAAGCCAACAGGTCTTGGTTTCCTTTTAGCTCCTGCGGCAACACCACCGGCAACAACAGCTGCAGTCGGTACGAAGGCGGCGAAGTCGTTTGAAATATTTACTCCATCCGTTTCCCGGACTGCTGCTAATGCTTTGATGCGTTCAGCTTCTTTTTCTGCCAACTCTCGTTCTCGCAGAACTTTTTCTTCCCGTTCACGGTCCGCACGGATCCGTTCCAACGCAGTTGCACTTAGGCCACATGTATTTGGAACAAGTAATGAACAGTTTGTGTGCGCATAGATTCCGCAATCAATACATCGTCGACATTCCCGTTTTTTGAGTGGCAGCATGTATCCGCAGTGGGTGCACCAATTTACACCTAGATTAAGCGTTTCTTCAAAGTGATGCACAATTCGGTTTTGTGGCGGTATTATATCCATATGGTCTTCTGATAACCTGGATTGTTGTTGTTCTTGTTGAGTGAGAGTTATGCATTTTGTTGGGACTTTCGAGTGGCATTTTTTATGGCACGTGTATTTGCAGGCTTTTGTTATTTGTTTTTTATGTTTATGTTAATTGTTGTTCGTTTTTTTCTTCCTTAGTTGGAGTTCGTTTTCATTGATGAAACTTATATTAAATCACCTTGACATTGATATCCTTGCGAGCTGATCAAAAATTCTCCACAAACAGCGCATTTCATGACCGGATAAAACTTTGTTGCAACAAATTTGTGCCCCTTTTTTTGAAAAACTTTTTGCACAGGTTTATTGCGAACAATTCCTTCTAAATTCTGTTAATTTTTTCAGTTTAAGCATGAAAACTATCAACCTTCGAATTAAACTTTATGCTTTGTTCACCTTTTTGACGCGCTCCGTTTCGGGAATAAAATTCAGTTTTAAGTTTAGCTGACCCGACGGTTCCAAATCAAGCCACATATTTTCGCCATCAAAAATCACCGCGTTGCTTTCCATTCCTCCAATTACCGGGGAAGGCGGTGCTGGAGTATTGATTGGAGATGCTGATAAACTGTTGCCACTTCCAGTAGCTGCATATTCAGGAACATTGCCTGCAATAAAAGAATCACTGCGGTTGACCAAATCGCGCGTTCGGCGCTCACGAGCATGTTTGATCAATACTTCGAGGTCAGCCACAGTAAACCAAATTAACGCGATTATTGGCCCAGATCCTCCCTTTTCGTGAATTGTGATTTCGATTTCACGCGCTTTTTCGATTGCTGAAACCAGATCATTAATAGGCTCTGCAGGATTTCAAATGTAATAAAACATACAGATATCAAAAGGATCCATCCACTTTGAGCGACTTGTTCGAGTTTTAGCTCGCTCATTACCATCAACGCGTAATATCGCATACGTTTCAGGCCGAGTAGGCTTGCTTCCTGATGTGATTCCTGAAACTCCGACCAATGTGACCTTTAACCGACCCGACAGGAGAATTTTTGTCGTATTCACCAAATTCGTACTTGTCGGCGCAATAAAATCAAATGGAACGTCATCTGTTTTCTAAGTAAGTTTTTAAACACAATTTTTTTTTTTAAAACAACCATCAGTGAGTGGTAGCGCCGGTAACTCCTTATCATCGACTACAAGAAGCTTGTATCTCGCTAAACTGGAAACGAGAAGAGCGACTTTTTCGCGGCATTCGTTAAGCTTCTCTTCGATCATCTTGGCGCGCTTTTCGTCAATTAAAGGTGCCCCGGAATTTTGCATGGCAGGTATAACTGAAAACATTACTTCGCACATGCGTTCAGTGCCGGCTTGGACTTTTCGTTCAATTTGAAGTTTGGTTTCAATCTGGTGAATTCGATATGCGATCTTTTCTGGAGAAAGTGGAGTTTCGCAGCGAAGAAAGTCTAAATAATATTAAAAGACAATACCAGTTTAATTTGAGACAAGTAGTAAAAATAATAAAATTTTTGAAAAAGGTTCGAAATTTTCAGATTTTTCAGATTATGAAAAGACAAAAATGAAATCGCAAACTACGGTGATGATTGAAGACATCGCAAATTAAGGGGCACATATATGTTTAAGGGTGGGATGAATTGTCAAATAAAGGAGTATGACAGTACCAAAATCAGAGACAACAGCATATGCAAAAGCCAAGTCCGGCCCGGCAAGGGAAGCACCACTTCCAAATGCGGATGCTATTCCCGTGTTGCCAACAAACGATGAACGGGCAGAAAGCATGGACAGCGAGCGTCCGAATGATGTGAAAACTTTGTCCACAGCATTTCCCATTTTCTGGGATGCGACTCGCAGCATTTGTGGAGGATTGAGTGAATCAATCGAGTTGGAATGCGAACTCAAGTTTTGATGTAGTTCGGATGAGGATGCCGAGTTCAGATTTTGGGACGAGCGGCGCGTCAGCAGACTCATTACGTTGAGCGGACGGGGGAGTGAAAATGAGCGCGAAGTCGCCGCGTTGAAGAAGGCATGCGATGGCTGTTGGTAAGGATGGTTTTGGTTTTGATTTGGTTGACTTATTTGGCTTTGTTGATTCTGGTTTTGACTTTGGATCTGAGAATGCAGGTTTGCATTCGACGGCGAATGTGAATGCGAATGTGTCATTAAAAGTCGCTGCAAATCTGCTTGCAGACTGTGTATACGCGCAGCCGCGTGTCGTGATTCTTTATTGTTTCAGAATATTAAGTGTTCTATTTAGTGTCACGATCTGGGTGATCAAATTGCGCATCATTGTTGCTATCACCGTAATAGCCACCATTATACGCATAATTATTACATAAACCAGCAGTACTCACCCTTTTCGGCCTCCACATTGGAGCCAAGCTCCAATCGCCTTTGCGCTGCTTCAAGTTTTTCCTTTTCCGTAATTAGCTGCCGTCGAAGCTCAAACTCAAAGTCTTCACGGCTGTAGTTGTAGCTGTAGCTGTGGCTACTCATTGTGGATGGATGAGTGTATTCGTGTTATCACAAATGTTATCGTCGCTGTTGAATCTGACTGTCACTGTTTACTCGCTGGATTTGTGTTGCAAACCCTCAGATCTCGCGTTTACTATGGCAAGTAATTGCTTCGCTGTATTTGCTGTTGTGGTTTGTTTCGTGTTCGTATGCTTGACAGTAACTCCAGCAAACAGTTGGGTGTTCCTGTATGCAAACCTCCAAATTGGTAAATAAGAAAAAATTGATTTTTTTTTTCTTTCCTTTTACTTGTCTCATTCATCCACAAATACACAATAACACCATTTCTAAAAATTACATTACCTTCAAGCAATTATTTTTACTGTCGTCGCACTATGCCATTCTGTCTTCATTTTCGCGTTTGTACTTCATTTCCAATTGGCTGTGATTTCATTGATCTGATATTCAATAATTTTGTTAACATATGTTACAGCATACAAAACTAGCAAAATATTGTTTGCAAAAGTGTTGTCAATGTGACTGCCAGCTTCAAAATGTTCTTAAAATTTCCTTCAACTTCTGCAGACTGCGAAAAGAAAAATAGGTGACTGGGCAAATACTTTCAAGTGCTGCAGCAGCTTGCAAATGGGATTCAAACCAGCCATTCTAGCTGCTTCAGTTATAATTGATGTATCATTATCTAGCTCAGTCTCCCATTTCCCCTGTTTAATCAATTCCTGAATTATCTTCTAGGGAAAATCAATTTATGCCATATTATATAGAACTGGAAATAGAAATATTAATTATTACATGAAAGAATATATAAGAAATTGGTTTTAATCAATATTGAGGCATAAGAATTGAGGCACAAATTCCTTATTTTGAAGCAAGGAATTGGGCATTTAAAAAAGCTCTATTTGTGGAGATAAATAATAAAACTATATTATACTTATTGTGCCAATTCCACCAGTTCAAGTGAATCTGCCTCTGCAGGATACAATTTCATGTGAATCTGCATCTAGCCTACTATGCAAGCCATGCTTTTGTATAGGATGATTTAAGTGTGTGTGTTTCCCATTTGAATATTATAGTAGTGGAGTGGTTCCCTTACTATTAACTAGTGAACATGCCAGATTCTTCTCAATGGTTCTCTATTGATTCTGCTTGCACCTCTACAATAGTGTGTTACAGCAAGAACAGATCCGTTGAAACAGCATTAGTCTAATCTTTTCATAAAGATTGTTTGCTTTTATCAACTGCCAATAAATGAAGCTATTTTTATAATTTGACTTTATCAAAATCAACTAAGACAAACATATTTGTAACAATTTTGCATTATTAGTGTAAATAAAATTAAGAATGACAATTTTGTCCATTTTGCCATTTTTCAAACTTAGATTGTTGAGAAACAGTTTGTTTCTTTTGTTTGAGAAGAAACAAATAAATCTTAAATTAATGAAGATTTATTTTGCATTACTTGTTTTGTAATACACATTTCTCAACAGACTACACAGCCTAGGAGTTTAGCACCAGAGTTTGGTAATACTATTTGAAATTATGACTTTGGATGACCAGTGAAATGGCCATGCTTTGGTGGCTCAGTGCTGACACCAATGTTACTGATTTAGTTCAAAAAAGTTACAAGCATACCAAACTCAAAGTTTCCCACACCACCATCTGACTGTTGTGGTTGTTTCAGTCAAGTTTCTCCAACTGCTGTTCCAGACAGAATTATTTATTTATTAAAAAAAAAAGAAGTTCCAGAACTCACTTAATCAAAGGGCCAAATACCTCTGTCACTCTTTACCCTTTTTGGTAATAGTTGGCCAAGTAAGCAGCCAAAATATCTGCAACAGTTTCACCAATAGTCATATTAATAGAACTGAATATTGTAATCATACACAACATGGTTAGCATCATGCCCATCTGTTGAGTTGCCAAAAATTTAAGTCAAGTTCAGACCAACATTGGCTGCACAGTTTCTTCTAATGAAAATTTTTGTTGAAAGAGTTCAATGAGATTGCAGCTTACTCTGCTGGAAATTAATGCCAGCATCAACAACCTCAGTTAATGACATCCAAATGTCTTAGTGCTTGGCCACAGGTCTAACCCCAGCATTGGTCATAATATTGGCATTGCAAGCATTGTTTCTAACATCAATATAAAATAATCAATGAATGGCAGAATGGTTGGTGTTGGTGCAATTTCAGCAAAACTTAGTCCTGTAGGTGTTGAGTAGAGTTGAAAGCCTTTAGGAAAGAGGTGTCAGACTACAAGTTATCAGTTTTTGTGTATATTTGTAAGTCTGCTGTGGGTTTCACT
>JADGJH010000853.1:0-13774 GCA_027596945.1 Physocladia obscura
CTAAATTATACTTTACTGTGCCAATTCCACTAGTTCAAGTGAATCTGCCTTCACAGGATTCAACACAAAGTTAATTAAGAGTCCCAAACAGAACATACAAAGACCCAGATCAGAAACAACAGAAAGAAGCCCTTAAACCTTCAAAGACAAAGAACTGTACAGAAATTTATTTTCTAGTACTAAAAGAACAGATAGAACAAAGTTCAAAGAACAAAATTTTATTTTTTGTCGAAATTAAATTTTCTGTCAATTAAATTTATTTTCAATTAAATTTTGAAGAAATTTCATTCCAAGGAAACAATAGAAAGAACCAAATAAAGAAAGCCATATAAAATCTAGAAAATAAAGAAAAGAAAGAGAAAATAATGGCTGAGGCTAAACTGAGAATCCTACCTTTCTCATTTGACCAATTTGTGTGGAAGGCATTCAAGGACAAACTTATTGAAAAAGTCTTTGGATTTGGAAATATTCATAATTATTATGAAAGCAATCCAAATAATAAGAAACTGGAATCACTAGAGAAGGTAGTTCCTACTAAGGATGAAATTATTAGTGATCATGGCAATAAGCTAGAAAACTTGCAAAAGAAACGAAAAGAAAAAGAATAAATAGTGTGAGCATTGAAGAAAAGAATAATAATAATGCTTCTACTACTAATAAGAAACAAGATAATTCTGGTAGCAAAAGTAAATTTTATAATATCAGTTGTCAAATGCAAGGTCATTATCCATAGTGAAAGCAAAAGTAACGTTAGTTGGCTAAAATTTTTACTTTAGAGCACTTGTTTCCAGTTTTCAATTGTAGGTAGTATATCATGGCAAACTTCGCACATAAGCTTGCAGTTTAATAACTTTACTGAAGCAAAAGAGCTTAATGCAGTTGCAGAGTCTCTCAAGTGTTCAAAAGTTCACAAGGAAATTGTGTTACAATTACAAAAGTTTGGTAAACCAGATCAAATTTCTCAAAATCAAAGTATTAAGTAAATGCTTTAAGGTTTTCAAAAAACAAGGTTAATTATGGTTTTGCGTTTAATCTGCAAACCAGACGTGTCTCTTGGGCCCAATATTTTGGCAATTCTCCCCATACATTTGCAGGGACAGTTAAGTCTGTCACATAAATATAATCTACCCCAAACGTAATCTGCGCCTCTTCTACAGTTTTTTCCATCTCACTGACTGATGCAACTCCATGAATCAAATACCAAGTTTTTGCGCCTTTCGCATGTGCCGCTTCGGTTGTCGCCAAAATCTCGTGCGCCTGTTGTTTATATGCCACATACTTGTTTTCAACAACAAGTAGAATATCGCCTGACCGCAATCCATCAACAATAGCCGGATTAGCAACGCCTACATTAAACGCGATTGTGGTCTTTATCGTTCCGTTCCGCCGAACAACTTCCCTCAAACTAGCGAACTCTCCGCTAAATACTGTAACGTCCCACTCCTTTGGCGCAACTTCGTCGAAAAATATTCCGGCTATAGCTTCCACTCCGAAGGTTGCGAAATACCCAGCCACTTGCGCTTCAATACGTTCCCATGTTTGACACCATACCGTTGATTCCGCTCCTATATGGTTAAAATAAGCTGTAGGCACGTATCCAAATACTAGCAAGCCGCGTGCGTTGAGTTCTGATACCAAGTTGGTATAGAGGCACGCGTTTGCGGATATCTCGTTTGTTGATTGGCCGGCAAGAATTCCATTCTCGGGGTTAATTACTACAATCGATCCACTTGGAATTTGCTGATATTGCGTTATTGGGTCCGGCCAAAAGTACGCCGGTACGCCGAATACGATTTTCCTATGCATGCGGCTTTTGCGGTTATGTGACGTCAGTTTAAAAAAACCTTTCATTTTTACTCATAGTTCTCAAATATATTTGATTTTTATTCCCGTTCAGGCAAACCACCATGCTGCTTCAAATATGCTTTCAACTCAATAATGCTCAAGTTTAATCGGACTTCGGTCTTTCCATCTTCAAGAGCAGCCTCTTTTTGCTGCTGGAATATAACGCGACGCTCATGGTTTCGCCAATGCTGCCAATGAAAATATTCTTTTTGATGAATCAGCTGCACTGTACTTTCAAGCGCTACAGCTTTTCGGAATGATTCGTGTTGCAAATATTCGAGGATTTCAAGGCAGTATGGATATCTGTACATTATTAATTTCTAAATGAATAATACGTGACAAACTGTGTTTTTCTTTTTCGTTTTGGTTGAATTGTGTACATGACAAGTTGGGCATATTCTGGTTGCTTCCAGTACAACAAATATTTGAGATAGTTCAGGAATGCAGGATCATTGAAGTACTGATGCTGCGCGAGAACTGTTTTCAGCGGTCGTGTTTTGTTACCATTTAAGAAGTACGTCCTCTTTCTGTTGATTACTTACACTGCAAATACTTTGGATTTGCGAGACATTGCACGAATTCAAGCTCGAGAATCAGGCGCCGCTCATCAGCAGAGCTTGTGCTCATGTCCACTTCCGGTCCGGAATCGACAAGAATCGGAACTTCAACTTCAACTTCCACTTCCATTTTTGGAATTTGTCTGCTGAGACCAAAATGTAATCTCTGCAGAAATATAGAAATGATTTGGAAGATGAACTGAATTCTTTAATGAAAACAGATTCAAAATCTAAATCAGCAGAGACCTATCCTTTCTGTTATTAAAAATAAGTTATATGTACATATAAACTGGAAGAATTTATGTGTGAAGGAAAATGGTTGAGAAAGTTGATTGTTTCTTTTTTGTATTGAAGGATTTTGAGTGATGAAAATCAATAATGAAGAAAAGAGAATTTCACTGAAAATCCTTAACATATACAATCATAATATAGATTGTAACAAATGAGGATGAAACACTTTTTAAGTCATTGTGACTAGGGTCTCTGTGTCTGTTTTGCTGTTTAATTGATGATATACTGAGTCCATAGCTGTTTCTATCTTCATTGTCTTCGGAGCCATCCTAGATGCTAACACATTTTTCATTGTTTTTTGAGGCTGTGCATTCCCACCTCCTCCATTGTCACTTCTATTTCAGGCTCCAAATCTTCCTGCTCCAATGCAACACAACCTGATAACCTCTCCTCAACAAATTTCCAGAATCTTTTGGCTTGCTGGACTAAGAGTCTCCTGTCAGTTTTGGATGTTCAGAAAGGTGTCAATCACTGACTGCAAAAACTGAGCAGATTTATGATGGTTGTTATTGAGACCATCATTGAACTTCACCTGCACACAAAAAGTTGGCTGAAGAGGAGATGAAAGGACACAAAAGGAAGCATGTATTATAAATGCAGTAGTTTCTCATGCAGCAATAAGTTCAACAGCAACAACTGCTTGCCTTTCTGAGGGCAACTCTCAAAGGAAAGAACTTTGCTGGGAGCAGTGGTGGAAACAATTGTAGGCAAAGAATAAAAAGATTATGGTTTCCAGTTTGATTTGGTTTATATCATGTTTCTTTATTGATATTCACTAAATACAGTGTTAATTTGACTGATTTCCAACAGTCTCAAGCAAAAATTGTACAGTTGAAATATGTTCACCAATTATACACAACAAAGGTTTGGGCTGTATGGTCATTTGCAGAGTAGCTGTCAGTATGGCTTTTCAATTGCTATCATCCCCATTCTGCAGCTTGCCTTACCCTAGTGACTGCTCCACTGACAATCTCTGCAGTTGCATTCTCATTTATTGGAAACTTCTTGATGTCTCCATTTTTGAGTGGTGGATTAATTTGATTGAATCCCTATTTGCTAACAGGGAATGCAGAATCAGCAAGAACTTCATGATTTTAAAGACTGAAGTGAGGATCAAGTAGGCAAACACAAAAGTCATGGTTGTTGCCACTATAAAATTTTTTAGCAATCATGTACTAATAACTGAGTGTACCTGCCATTCCATGATTCAAGACAGTTATGTCTTGCCCATACAATTGTCCTGTCTACACCAAAGCACAAACTCCTGTGGCAAACACATAATGCAACCATCCATTATGCGCATTTTGAATATCAGTGCTGGTTAGATCCCTGCATATGCAGATTGTTTCTGTAAATAAAGCCCAATCAGTTCCTTGTTATTAACCTGAACTGACTATTTTTGTTGATTTTTCAAAGATGGCCACTGAATTTGTGTTTTGACCAGCTTGCACAATGTTGTATTATAAAACTTTCAACCTAATTTAGTGTATCACAAATAGCTGATGGGGATACAGAAAATTTTGCAAAGAGTTTTAAGCTCCATTGTCCCTGTTTCATTCAAATCAGTTAAGTATAATACATTGAATGTTGTTACTAGAGTAGAAATGCAACAGAAGTCCCAAAACTTTTTTGCAAGCTTGTGAGGGTGACTGCATTTTCTTAGCACCAAAAAACACTGTAGTGTTTTTCAAACTCTTTCCTCAAACTCTTTCAAGACAAAACAAGGTCTATCAAGAGAGGTGAGCTGAATGAAGACTTGAATCCTTTGTGCCATCAAACCTGATTTATATAGTGTGTGCCAAACACTGAACTCAGAGCATTCAAATAGGCTGTGGTGATATATAGCAAAATTTATGTTCTGAACAGTTCCAGTTCAATTTCAAGCCTGTTTGGGGTCTAGTGAGTGTGAAAGGTATAAAAATTTAAACTACCTTTTCTCTTTCCTCTGCTAATAGTGGTGATGCCTCACTGCAACCATTAGTGCCTTCAATTTCATTACTAGATTTGGGTGATTTTTTGTTGTCTGGCCACCCACATTTTCTCCAACATTTGATGCAACATTTGCCTCAACATTCAACAGAACATTTTCTTCATTTCTTTACTTTATTATTGGTTTTGGTTTTATTAAACAAAATAAAGTCTTAATTAAGTATTAATATCTTCTCTTCAACTTCAGCTACATTCATACTTCTATCTTTAACTCTTGTCATTTAGTTCTGAGATAATAAGTATTGAATTAGTTGACTCAAACTGCTACAGCTATGCAGAACCTTCTACTATTTCTACAATTTACTGGAACCTTAACCTTGTTTCCCAGCTATCATTCAAAATTTACTTCAATAATATGCATATTTAATATCTGCATTCCTACCCACAGATTAATAATTTCTTGTCAGTGTATCAATAGTTTGTTATAGATACCACACAATGTAAAGTACATATACATAAGTTTTGATAATCAGACAATACCCATTGTGCCCGAGTCTCACTCCACCATCTCTGTGGCTATGCCCCAAATATCTTCATAACAATTGAATGACTTTATTTTTTTTTTTTTGTTGCAAGATTTTGGAAATGTCAAACCAAATCTGATTTACTCACAGATTCATTTCATGACTGTATGATTAATAAATTTAAACTAATCATAATTCAAGTGAGCATTGATGACTTTTTTGTGGAAACTTCTGAGGAACACATCAACTTCGACCAGTTTGAGCGACTTCAATTCAGAAATTATTTTGATTTGGGTTGTGACGTCTTTGATTTCGTCATCAGAGAGAATCAAGTCAAGTTGTTCCAGTCGTTCCTTAACAGTGTCACAACTTGTCAATTTAGGTTCAATCAAACAGCCCGGCATCATTCCAAAATCGTTCGGCTTCAAAATCTCATATTTTTCAGGGTCATTAATAACAGCTTTGGCGTGAGTGCCCGGTTTGTGAGTAATCACACAGTCGCCCGTGATGTAATTGTTGAACGGAATATCCACAGAGACAATGCCGGCAACAAGTTTTTCAACTTCACGTAATTGATCCAGATTGTAATTTTCCAAGATGTATTCCTTATCGTCTGTCGAATTTTTTATTTTATCGGTTTGAAGTATGCATGTGGGATCTTATTCAACTTACCAACATACATTCTAGCAAAGAAACCTCCAAGTGAAGTGATACCGTTTCGTTCGCCAATACCAAGAACAGTTGTATCGATGTGAGTTGCGCCAGCTTCTAGACCCGCATAAGCGTTTGCGATTGCGCAACCCGTGTCATTGTGAAAATGACATTCAATATCGCAAGACACAACACTCCTAAGCGTCTTGACAAGATCAAAGACTTGGCGCGGATTCGCACACCCAACAGTATCAGCAATTCCGACTCGATTAACGCCAAGCTTTATGATAATCGTTATAAAAATGTTTTTCAGCCTGAAATTTTTGTAAGATAGCAGACAGACCTTGTCCACAATTTTGTACAAATTCAAAAGGTCAACCAAATCGCTACGAAAAGAATCTTCAGAGCTGAACCGCACTTCAAGGCCTTTATTTTTGATGAATGTAATCACTTCTGTTGCTTGTTCGATAATATATTCCATATCCTTTCCATGGGAAAATTCGCGCAAGTACGCACTGGTACCAATGACAACATTGAGACCGTGAACGCCGGTTTCAACAGCAATACGAACGTCGTCCATATGACTAATAAAAATGGCCAAAAATTAACCACACTCTCACTGAGACACACTGACAAAAGACACTGAAACTCACCATCTGACATGCGTAAGAATCTGAAAAAACGAAGGCAGCAACGCGATTAAAAATAAAAATCACAGCAAAAAATGAAACACGAACTTTGGCTGTCAATCCAAGATTGCAGATAGTGATGCAGTCCTGACGCGACTGTTCCGACGCGGCAGGTGATGTGATTTCAATGTATTCAACACCAAAAGAGTCCAGGGCTTTTGCAATTTTGATCTTGTCCTCGGTAGAAAAGAATGCGTTCGAGAATTGTTCTCCTTCTGTATTTAAGTACAGATGAGTGTCGATGAGTGAATGTGTCATAGTCAACTGGAATATACCTCGTAAAGTTGATTCGATGATGGAGAAATTGGAGACTTTGCTGGTATTTAAGGTTGTCTTTTGGTTTTTGGTGATAGTTTCTGCCTGGCTGGCATCAGCATTTACAACGTCATCGGCGTTGGTACGTTTGTTCATTTTTGAATTTAACAAATCAAATAATAATGAATCACAAAAAAAGAGGATCGTAGAAAATTTGGTTTATTTTCAGTTTTCTTTTTACACCCTAAACCCAAAGAATTATTACGGAAATCTGGCTGCCAGCCGAAACCGACATTTTTTGAAATATTTTTTCAACCACATTTTTTCATCCAAAAAAGAAAAGGGGTACTCAGCAAAGTGGTTAATTATCCAGTCTTTTTGAATTGTTGAAAACCTCTTGTTGGCAACTGCTTTTTTTGAGCTCAAGAGATCCAGTTTTCTCAGTTCCTTACAGCTAAAAAGTCCCAAAATCAATAACCTAAAAATCAGGTCGGCTTGGCTCGGGATCGACTCAGCTCTCAACTCAGCTCCAAGTCAAAAGCAATTTTAGTCGATTCAAGTTGAGTTGACAACTGAGGCAATAAAAAAATTTTGCAAGAAAAAACAATGGCGACGATAACTTAGAAAATGTGTGACCCTGCAAAAACAGCCAATTTTCTGCAAAAACAACCAACAATATTCAATTTTTTAAATTAACTGAGCAATCATCCACCTCACAATCCTTAACTTCAAGAATTGGGCCATGAAACATACACAAAAGCAACTTAGCAAATTTGACCCAGAAGAAACAAGGAACAAGTGAGTTTTTAGGGAAATATATGCATATTTCAAAGCAGTCAGATCAGCATATATCTATATTTCAAAACATTCAGATCATTCACGTGAACTCCAAAAGTTAACTGATACAGATGAGATTGTTGTTGTCTTATTCTCACAAGCACATGCATTGTCTTGCCATCAAATAGGACAAGTTGATTTCATCAATTTTGTAACAAGATACTATACCAAAACATAAGGAGAAATAGGATGGTCAGCAAAGAAGTGGTACCAAGATTCTTAGAAAGACCCAAAAACTTAATTGCTTTCAAGAGTTTGAAAGCAATCACTGTAGCACAAACTAGCCCACTTACCCTTGAGTCTGTTAAGATATGGGTTAATTGCTTTGAGTGCTGGGTTTTTGAGAAAGGTGAGAGTGTCAAAAACATCATCAATGTTGACAAGATGAGAATAAAATTGGAGAATGACAATTCACAATCAAAAGCACTTACAAACAACATGATTGCGTGTCCAAATGAGTTTCATGGTGAATATAGTTTATTTGCCAGTTTTGTGCCATTTGTGACTGCATGCAGTGAGAGAGTAATGTTCTTTCACTGAAATTTGGAAACATCCTGTTACCTGACAAGGAATCCAGATTACAAAGTGAAGACAATACTCCTATATTTGTCACTTACAGCAAGACTGGATATTTGACTGAGACTCAACGGTTGTCTGTTTTGAGGGAGCTAAAAAAGTATGGTCAGTTTTGCATGGTGATTTCAACTTTTTTGTTGTACAATACAATAATCTAGGAGTTTACAAGACAATGGATATTCACAGAGTGTTTCAAAATTGCTATTGACAGATTCTTTCTTCCTGCAAACACTACACACGTTTTGCAGCCATTGGATTTGTTAGTCTTTGTTGGTTGTTTTTGTAGATAATTGGTTGTTTTCGCAGTCACTCAATGTCTAAGAATTTTTTTCCATAAATTCAAACTTTCTTTTTTTATTTTGTTTCATTTTATTTCATTTCACTCCAGTTGGAAGAAAATTCAGTCAAAAATCAGAAAAAACAGCTATAAATTCTAACTAAAAAATAAAAAGAAACAAACTAAAAAAAGACAAATTTTTTTTTTTTAATTGGCATTGTTAGGGGGAAACACAAGATATACCAAAATGAACAATTAAAAAGCAACACAGTGTGAGTGGAAAAATACAACAAGCCCAATAATAAAATACAATGGTACAAAGAAAATTGAGAGCAATGCAAATTAAAAGTGGTAAGAATTGAGATGGGCAAGAATCAATGGCAATATGATGAGAATCAAGAATTTTAAGAAACACTGTAATAAACTTTATGAGTTTCAGTAAAAACTGTCTTTTATTTGATGCAACAATAAAATAATAATAATTCTGTTTGTAAACCAACATATCTTTGTGTGTTTCAGTAAAAATTGTAAAACATCACCAAGATAATTTCCTTTGTTTAAATACCCATTTTTTTCTTGAAAAATTTTGAAACAATTTTTGCAACTCATCATATTAATTTTTCCTTATCTTTCCTCTTTGAACCTTTTACTGTTTCATCAATGAAAGCAATGAAAGTAGAAAACAATATGACTAAAATTGAAAGGAATACAACCAGAATCAAAAGAAACACAAAGAGAATCAAGAGCAATGCAGCAAGAGCCAAACACAACATGAAACAAGGTTGGTGAGAATCAAGATCAACCTGCACAAAGTGGCAAGAACCAAATAAGTGATGGAAAGGCAGGGCCCACAGACATCAAAAAAGAGTAGCATGTTCAGAAAAGCAGAGGAAAAGATGGAGAACTAAAGTGAAGAGTATATAATTAGTAAGTTGTTGAGTGTTGCAGAGACCCAAACCTCAGTTTTGTTTCCTTGTTGAAAAATAAGAAAAAGATTAAAATATTTTGAGTCAATGACTTTAGTTAACTCACTGCTGACTCTATCAATTCTACTCCAACTCAACTCTGACTCAAGTCAATGGCCCAAAATTTGAGTTGACTCAGCCATGACTAGACTTGAGTTGTTGACTTGTTTGACTTGGGGACCCTCTATTTACAGCCAACATCATATCCAAAAACAATACCACAACTATCAAATTCAGAATTTAATTAGTTAATAAAATTATCAGCATAAATTATTTATTCTCACTTTACATCTTTGTTGTTTGTAGATTTAGCAAGGAAGAAAGAAAGAAAGAAAAACAAGCCATAAATTCTACAGGAACCTTTTACTTGCATCTGGCAGTGCCTGTTGACCTCCAGCATATTGTTTTACATATGCATGTCTCTGAAAATATGGAAGTCAATGCCCTCTACAACTATTTTATCCACCACAAGCTAGTTAGCAAGATTGATCAAATTTATATGAAGCATCTAACTACTATTTGAAATTGGATTGAGAGATACAAGGCTACTGGCAAAATTGCAAATTGGACAAAATTGTCATTCTTAATCCCATTCATATGGGGCATAATCAAACAAACACTAACAACACTAAATCATTACAAATTGAATTTTCTTAGTTTATTTCAATAAGTTAAATTATAAAAATAGCTTTATTTATGGGCAGTTGATAAAAGCAAACAATTTTTATGACCTACTCCACTTACTATAATATTCAAATGCATGGAAACACCCATCTTCAATTATCAATTCAACCCCAAAACCCAACGAAAAACAAAATAATTGAATGAATAAAAAGACAGCAAACAAACAGAATAAATATAAATAGACAAATATTTAAAAAAATAAATTTTGAATAAATTAAAACTGTTTTGAACAAATTCAACCGTCATGTGCAAATCTCACAATATACCTATAGTTAGCAGGGCTGACAGTATAAAAGCAACTGTTTCATTTTCAGTGACCCAGACTATTTGGTGCTCTAGCTGGTTTGGGAAAAAGAGGCACAATTGAAACCTTGTAGATATTTGTGGCTTGGACAGAAATTGTCAACTTTCTGTATTGACAAAATTTCTGTCTTCGACATTTTTTCTTGTTTCTTTAGATTTGGAATGCTTTCATAAAAGTATGATTTTTTTTATTTTGCATTTTTTATTATTTGTATTTTTATTATTTCAAACAAATATCACATTTCAGTTATCATTTGAAAAAGTTTTAAGCACGTGTTCCAATTACGCGTGGTAGCACTGCATTCACATGCCTTTTCAATCACGTTATTATTCAACTTAGTTTTTCCATATCCGTTGGGTGTGTGCAAAAAAATATGTTTCGAATCTTCGCTTGATTTGAAAATATCAAACGTCGCGTCAAAATCATTATATGTATCTGCATTAAACTTGTGGTCGAGTTTTTCTGAGAGAACAGATCCATATGGTTCAGACAGAAAAGTGACATGCAGTTGCTTTGATTCAATATCTTCATGCTGAATAAATGGATTCTGGGAGATCAAATCCGATATTTGCTGTTTTGTTCTGATCCACACTGGAACGTTATATCCAAATTGATCGCGAATGCATTCATGAATGTGCGATTCAAGTTCTTCGGCTGCTATTGGGTGAACGGCAGGGCGCGTAAAAACAATATTTCCTGATTGAATATATGTCTTTGGATTCAGAAAGCCTTCGTCAGAGAACAATTTTGCAAGAACCGGCATCTTCAAAACGTTGCTTCCTGCGACATTAATTCCACGCAGAAGGCATACAAAAGATGTTGCCGCCATTCTGGATTCTGCAAAGTCCGAACTATTCTCCGATGTTTGAACAGCTTCAGGTTTCTTTGGCCTTTTACTGTTGCTGGATTCTGCAAAGTTCGAACTATTCTCCGATGTTTGAACAACTTCAGGTTTCTTTGGCCTTTTACTGTTGCTTTTCGTGACACTTGCTTCTGATTTCCGTTTCATCCAAATTCAACCAAAAATCTTGAATAGACAAAAATAACAAAATTAGAAAAAATAATAAATATTTTCAAACTTCAAACTTCACACTTTATTGATGCAAAAATGATTCAAAAATTATATGCAAATAATACAAAACGGATAAAATAAATCATAGGTATGGATGTTTTTTGATCCAGTGCTAATTGCCTCGTCTGACTTCTTCTGTTCCGATAATTTGAAATACATCAGTATCAATGCATCTTTGTGTTTTTCTCTTTTTCAGACAGGTTTTAATTTACTAAAACCAGTTCAATATGCAAGAAGATGTGAACAAGTTTTCTTTTTTTTTTTTTCCCTGTGAGTTTTTCAAAATTCTTTATTATAGTTAGTGACCTTGCTTTCATCTTTTTCTTTCTTTCTTTCTTTTTTTCTTTGATTTTATTTCATGGTTATTCAATAAAATTCAGCAATTGGGGTGTTAACGTGTAAACTGGCCAATTCTTCTCTGGATTCTGGAAAATATCTGTATCCATCAAAAATGCAAAAAGTGTGGACATGAACTTTCAAAACAACACGGTATTGACTGTGCTGATGTGGAAAATGATTTACAGGCAGTCTTTGGATCACGTTTTGCAGTAACTGAACTACAACTGGCACACAATGTAACAATACTGGATCAATAAATTGTTGCAGAAAAATTCACTGAGAAATCTGTGGGATCAACAAAAGCTCTTGGACTAATAGTAGAAAAGATACATTGAGAATGTGCAAGACACAAAACAACACTGAATGTGTGCAAAAATAGTATAGAAAGTGAAATTCAGGATATACTGTGGGGGATCACGTGGTGCACTGGCAGGAATTATACCACAACTTCGCCCTAAATCAAGCACAACCTATTTGGCAAGAAAATAGGCACAACTGTTAAAGTATAAAAGATTCAGGCTGTATTGAAAGATGAATTCACTCTTTATTGAAAGAAATCACTCAATTTTCTTAAAGGTAAAAAACAAAACAGTGGACTTGCCATTCCTGTCATTAAGCGGTAGCTTTTGTATTAATACAAGAAAGTTTTGTATGGGGAGGAAAATGAAAGATTTATTTAAAGACTGTTTTTGGAATTTTTCTGATTGAGGATTTTGAACAATGAAAATATAGAATAAAGAAAAAATAATTCTTGCAAAGATTCCTTACCATACATATGCAATCATAAATAAAGATTGCAACAACAACCAACAACAATTAAATAGAAATGGATATGCAAATGGACAACCAGCCACTTGTATGAAGGTGAGAAAAAAAAAAGGGGTATATCACTTTATTTGTAGAAAGAATAGATTTAAAAATTGACAGCATTCACATCTTCAGCAACCAAAACAACATTTTGAACAATATCCACAGTAACAACATATCCAACTGTCATTGGAAAGTACACAAAACTGTGAGCAAGAGAATCAAGGATTTTCAAATTCTCAAATCCTATCATGGTGATTACAACAAGTTCTCAAAAGTCTTTACTGTTGTGGCTAATCTTACTCAAATCAAATTACAAACAGAAGCACTTTATTTGCTTTGGTTTGTGTATAAAATGATTATTCATTGAAACTAAACAGTTAACCCTTTTTTTCTCACCTTCTAGGATTAACTCCTTTATTTATCAACTTTTAACAAAGAACAAAAAACAATGAAAATAAAATAGGAGATAGAAGTGGTGTACCTAATATCTCTGGAGGAATTTGCAAAATTTGACAGACCAAAAACTGCACCGGCAGTATGTATTAGAACATTTGAACATTCACAAACACAATCACTTTTACAATTGTACAAAATATGATTTTTGTCATTTCCAGGGTTTGAAGTACATGTTTTCAACCTTTTAAAACGAATTTCAATTTGAAAGTTGCCGCAGAATGAATCAGGTGATATTGTGTATATGGTCTTATCAGTTCACAAATTATTTATTCTACAGATCCATTACAACAGTCGGTTTGAAAACTGGGACTGTTGTGACCCTTTGTGCTATGTTGAAGGCATTGACATTCAAGGGACAGAATTGCAGCCTTTTAATTGAAGTAAATCTAAAGTCACAAGTTTCACCATACCGGCTGGGTATTGCTGTCAAATTGCCACTGTTTTTGTCTAAAACTGGATATCTCTATGATTTGGAACACTGTACTTGTTCGTGCACATAGCAAATAAAATGTAAGAGTATTATATTATTTGCTATCTTACAATATAATACAAATTATTGATGCCACTTCCTTACAATCAGCATGTTTGAGCAGTCAGATTAAAAAATATTCATAGACTTTATAATGTTAGAGTACAAAGAAGTGGAGTGTCACAAATAAGAACAGTTTTTTTTCCAAGAAATCAATAATAAAATCATAATAATACTTCAAAAA
>JADGJH010000855.1:0-13760 GCA_027596945.1 Physocladia obscura
AATCTGAATCTGCAACTCTTGCCACTAATAAAACCTTTTATATACAGACCTCGGGGATTTAATTAAAAAAAAAAAAAAAAAAAGACTTTCATGTATTATTTACTTTTTGTTTTCTTAAAAATAACCAGCTATGAAAGATTTTTCTATTGCTCTGTCAGAAGCTGGGCCGAATGAACAACAGATAGTATTACCGCCGCCAAAACCATCTCGAAAGGCACAACAAATCTCATCTCCAGCGACTTCACAACTGCCATTATCACTTTCAAGCTCGGTCGAGAAACCATCTGTTGCTGCTAGATTGGCAGCTGTGGCAGCAAAAGAGCACAATGGCGCATCACCTGCACCTCTGCGTGAACCTTCACGACAACAACCTCAACATGCATATAGATCATCATTATCAATATACCCATTAAAACCGAGGTACAAACCGCATTCAATAATCCCACTGTCGAAAGTTAAGTCAAACGTAGGAGCAACATTGTCTGGGACAATTCCTATTGACAATTTAAAAAAAGGCGTGTATGTGTTTATTTGGGACAATACGACTTCAGTATTGCTACCAAAGATTGTTTCATTCCGTATCGGACTTGTTACGACGGCGCTTGTTGCTGCCACTGGTAGCTCCTTGGCAGCTGATTCTGTTGATTATGAAGTCAGTTCTCCGGTTGTTCTTGGTGCTAATTCTGGTTTAGCTCTTGAAAATGGTGAGTTTGTGGCTGCGCACAAAGAATAACAGTCTCTTTGTAGTAAATGTTGATTGGTTTGGCGACTGCTGGATTAGAAAGAAAAAGAAGAAAAAAATTTTCAGGGTTTTAGAATACTGATATGATACTCACCTGAACCCTTGTTTCCAATTTGTCTTTACAGCAGTTTTCAATGTGAATGGGACAGATAAAAAAATTGTTTTTTGACAAATGACAAATATTTAAACGGAAATTCTGGAACTACTGGCCTGCTGCCGACAGCTTATTCTGCATCAAACCCATAGGAATCCATCAACATCCTGATCCATTTCTCTGGTGAATTATTTAAGCATGTATGGAGGGATAAAGTACTAGATCCATTGCAAAACAACTGTTTTTAAATTAGAATTTTGCTTTATGCATGTATGGATACTTTTGTATGTTTGGCATCCATATTCAAAGCCACAGTTTGACAGTAGGCTATGGAAGTGTGTGTTTCTGATGTAAGTTACAATTCTGCTCCATCTCCAAAAAACATACTGTAATTATATCAAAGTTTTATTCAATATGAACTTCAGAAGTAGGTGTATGCATCTTTTGCAATACCTATCACAGTTTCTACCATTTAGAGGACTCTCAAGCAACTCAGATATTCACAAAAGCAGGCAATAATCAAAAAATATATATCCTTTATTTGGCTGAAATACTGCAAATACTAGAGCAGCAGGATGCAATAAAATTTAGCTAGCACCATATCAGTGTTGGAGCTGCATAGAGTCATTATACAAGCTCAAATGGAGGAAAACAGAATTGTCAATAAAAACATATTTTTATCCCAAAAACTTTGTCACTTATACAAATAAACACTGGGCCTCTAACAATTGGGAATTACAAACCAGAGCAATTGTTATTTGCCAATGAAGCAGCTGTGAACAAAAAAACATAGGAACCTCTATGCGTGGGCTGGAATTCAAGCAGAACATGTTGATCTGTTTGTCTGTGGGAAAGTAGATTCACTTGTGAGTGCACTGTACTTAAGGGTGTTGAATCCTGTAGAGGCAAATGCACTTGAACTATTGGAATTGGCACAATAAAGTAATTTGTAAAAAAATCTTGCAACTGATGGAACAGAGTTTTTTTTTCATGTCAAAGTGTTATAAATTAGATCATTAATCTAATTTTTCTCAAAGAATCTAGAAATTTCTCAAGCCTTCTATTAACTGCAAGAACCCAAAAACAATTCAACCATTTTTTTTTCTAAGTGTCTTTTATTCTTTTCCTTTCTTTTTCTTTCCACTTCAAACCCAACTCTTTTGTTTCTTTATTTTGAGTCTTATCAAATAAAAACAAAGTCTTTATTAAATATTCAACTTCAACATTAACTTATACTCTATTCTCAAACTCTTATCATTTAGTTCTGAGATATAAAGGATTGAATTAATTAACTCAAGCCACTACAGCTACCAGGAAATTTTCTATTATTTTCCACAACTTATGCTTGTTCCCCAGCTTCACACAGCATTTTACTTCACAAAAGCTATTTGTGTAGAAATAAAGAGCACTTACAGTATGAAGATCAACCAGATGCAAGTTATGAAGTTTGTATGTTGATTGACAAAAAATCTGCTTAAGCTTGTTTTTCTCATACAAATTATATTTTACTATATTGCATTTGTACAAATTCAAAAAAATAATTCACAATCATTTTCTTAATGGAAATGAAATTATGTATGCCATCAACAGCTGGTCAGGGCTGGTTAGGCTTGTTGATGGCACATCGCATAATTGTTTTTTATTACATTCAGTTTTATTGACTTGTCACTGTCTTTAGTTTTCCAACACATTGCATAAAATTTTTTATTGTAAGAACTTTCACACAGTATTATGGTTTTCTTTGTTAGTCTTAGCTTTAGATTCAAGGAAATCCTTAATTTTGGCTTGTTTGTGGCCAGTACGTAAATATCTATAAAATTGCAATGTAAATGTGGTGAGTGTGTATCTCCTCTGTTTGACTTCTGTGACATTTTTTTGATGACTATCCTCAATCCCAAAACAAACATCTTATGGCTGGAAAGTGGCTGAAAATTACTTAAATTGTTTTTAAGTTCTTGAAATAGTTGAAGGCTTAAGAAAATTCTAGAAAATTCTAGAAGAAAATTAGATTGAATATCTAATTTACATAACAGACTACAGTTGCCATTTCTTCATTCTTTGTAAATACATTAAATAATATGAATAGTGAATTTATAACTTGATTATTATTTTTTGTTAATAATAAACTAAATGTGAAAGTTATCATTTGTGTGGGAATAAAAATGATATTCAAGTTTATTTTGGTTTTGTCTGATGTATTCTACCACAGAGTAATGCAAACTTCAACAGACTTCTCAGTCATTTTTAACGCTATGAAATTGAATAGTTTTTGCAATTTAAGTGAAAATGTTAGATTTATTGCTAAGTATGTGTTGTTATACAAGCTGAATATAGACAAGTGTAAATTGGAAATATATAAATTCAAGAATGGGGATAAAATTGTTTTAACTTTATCTTTCACATTTGAATAATTTTTTTTTTTCTTTCAGAAATTGGTTTTGTCATAAAGATTGTAGCACAAAAGTTTTTGAGGCATGAAATTGAGCAGCTCTATGTTATGTGTATCCTGGCGCATTCCGTTCCACATGACATCCCACGATGGTACTTCAAAAAACAAATGAAAGGGCCTTCCATTCAATTGAAACACAGGCGGAGGTTCCAAGCAAGCTTCTTTTGAAGATTCAGCAAAATAATTCACTTCGAACGGCAGACCAACAACATAATTTCGCTTCAATGAGTTTTTTCCTGGTTTCACTGTAGTCCCTCGAAATGGAGCAGGAACAGCATGAACGATGGGTGGAGGCGGCGGTGGTGGTGGTTGCGATGGTGGAGACGGAAGAGGTTGGTGTCCATCGACTTGTAAGCAGAGATCCAAAAGAGAACCAGTACTAGTGGGAGAGACTGTTAGCAAGTGTGAAAAAGAGCTCATATCATCAGATGGCAGGCTCCTCTTCGTGGTGTCCTGTATTGATAATAAAAACAAATCAGAAATTTTGCATCAGTTTCGACGAAAAAAGACAACTCAATTACCTTAAGGCCAACTCCAGAGTCTCGTCGGTCATCACCAATGTAAATTTTCTGCTTTAGGGTTTAATAAACAATTTTCTATCAGCACTTCTGATTTGTGCATCCAGCTAGTATCTTGTATATCTATTCTTCTAAATCTAATAGTTTGTGCACTTTATTTTCAATTCATTAAGTAATTGATGTTGGGAGAAGTTAAATCCTCCATTGTTTATTAGATATTTTTAGAAAATCAAGAATAGACAAAAAGAAATTTGTCTATTGTGAATAATAGTTGCTGCACAATTCAGTTCATAGGCACATAAGGATTAGTCCAATGGTTTTGCATAATTTCTTTGGATTTAAATGTTGAATTCATGATTTGAAAGAACTTGAAATAAAGTTGAACTGAATTTGACTTCAACTAGATTTCAACTTGAAATCAGCTGGATATTATCTTAAATTTTTTGTTACACAACTTTCGATCTTTCGATACATCAATAAATTAACTGCTGACGAAATAAATTCAGGCACGCATACAAAAATGCCAAAAAGACATTGTTCTGCATTCAACGCCAATTTTCGTGTCTATAAAAACAAATTTGTTCGAACAAACTCTTTTGTTGATCTGATTGAAGAACGTGGGGGGGTGTCTGTGTTGTCAATTTAGGGTTATAAGTTTATGGTAACTTTTTGAAAATTTATGAAACGTAACAATAATTGCAAAAAAAAAAAAAAGCAACGCCATAAAGAAATGGGGCCACGTCAGTCAAAGCTACTCAAGAACCAGCTGTCAAAGCCAATTGAAGCTGCCAATCACGCCGAATTTACAAATCTCGACTTCGCAAATTCCCGCGACGATTTTCAACCAGCATCGCCAAAATCAATGTCCAGCGCTCCTCCTCTAAACGCAACTGGGAGCATCAAGACACTTCCTGCTCCCCATATTGACAAATTACAAGCCAAAGTATGGAACCCAAACAGCGCTGACTCCTGGGATGCAGACATGCGCGGATACCACTCTGTCGAAGAGAGTGACTATGCACTTCCAAGCGACGAAATTGAGCAAAACCGTTTGGAGACGCAGCATTACCTTCTGCGGGCCATGTTTAATGGGTATGATTGATCGCAAAAAAAAGACTATTTTGTTGACCGTTTTACATATGCTCTATTTAGAGACATTGTTTGTTCTGAAGTAAAAGAATTGGTCAAAAAAGCTGGGACCAAAGTACTTGATGTTGGTTGTGCGAAAGGATTCTGGCTGGACAGCGTTAGAAAAGAATATCCCTTAAGTGAATATTATGGTGTCGACATTGCAGAAAGCTTGGCGACAGAAGCTTCGCCAGAGCATAACGTCACCATCAAGTTTGGAAACGTTTTGGAAGGTCTCCCTTGTGAGTTTTTATTTTATTTTTGAATTTTAGTAATTTTCAACGTAAATTTTTTCAGATGAGGACAACACGTTTGATTATACTCATCAACGACTGCTTGTCTTCGGTATGCCAAAGGAAAAGTATCCAGAGGCGCTCAAAGAGCTCATTCGTGTTACAAAAGCAGGCGGCTGGATCGAATTGATTGAAGTAGACATTATGGCGTATAAAGCTGGCCCATATTCTAAACAGTTGAGTCAGGCAATGCTTGGCGCAATGCAAGCTCGTGGTCTTGATTGTTATGCGGCCACAAATTTGGAATGGCATGCAAGAGATGTTAGAGCTCATATTTCCAACCAACAAATTAAGACAGTTCATTTACCCTTCAATGACAACACAAACCTGGGACGACTGAGTGGTCCCAATAGCAAAAATGTTTTTCTTGCCTTGGAGGATTGGATGCATAAGGCAATGGGTGTTTCACGCGAAGAATTTCGTGAACTTGTGGAAAATTGTTTTGTTGAGTGGGCTGAGTACAAGACATTTTGGCAAGTACGTGCATTGTATTTTCAGGTTAAAAAATGAGAAGCTATCTTAATTTCTAAGAAGCTGCTGAAAATTTTAAATTACGGGGATTATTTGGAGTATTTTATTTTTCAATTTTTTTTCGAAACAAGATTTGTTGTTTGAGAAAAATGAAAGAAATTATTTTGATTATCTTTCAATTCCTGCAGTGAAATTCTTGCTTTCAATTTGATTAATCCTTAATAACAATTATTTTTCGTGTAATTCATGAGTTTGGCCCGCGTTTCTCTATACAGTAGCATTTCTTTTTTTGGGAGGGGATTTATCAAAGTGTGTTTGTTAACGTCAAACTCGACATTCCAACAGAATGATGTCATGTGATCTGAACACCATGAAATCTTCAAGAAAAAAAATTTGTTTATTCCATTGATTTAGCAAATTAAAGATGGGGCCCCATCAGTCGACAATCATTAAGAACGCGTTTTCAAAACCAATACTTCAAGTCAACGACGCGCCCAAGGTTGAGTCTTTCTCGCCAAGACCTTCAACGTCACAAACTCCAAAACCCCCAAGTGTCAAACTTCCGACTCCCCAAATTGACAGATTGCAGGCCAAAGTTTGGAATCCCAACAGCCCGGATTCTTGGGAACCAGAAATGCGCGGATATCATTCTGTGGAAGACAGCGATTATGCCCTTCCGAGCGATGCAATCGAGCAGAATCGTTTGAATACGCAGCACTTTCTTTTTCGGGCCATGTTTCACGGGTATGAACTTTGAAAATAGCATAAAAATATTACTCTAATCGCAAATTAGAGACATTGTTTGCCCTGGAGCAAAAGAGTTGGTCAAGCAAGCTGGTACAAAAGTTTTGGATGTGGGTTGCGCGAAAGGATACTGGTTGGAAAGTGTCAGAAAAGAAAACCCGCTGAGTGAATACCATGGTGTTGATATTGCGGAAAGTTTAGTAACTGAACCTTCGGTAGAGAATGAAATAATGATCAAATTTGGAAATGTTTTAGAGGGCCTTCCATGTGAGCAAAATGTTCGGTTTGTTGCATAAAATTTGACTTTTTGTTTGAATGAAATTGCAGATGAGGATAGTACATTTGATTACGTCCACCAGCGCTTGCTTGTCCTTGGAATGCCAAAAGATCGATATCCAGACGCCTTAAAAGAGTTAATTCGGGTGACAAAGCCAGGTGGCTGGATCGAGCTGATAGAGGTGGATGTCATGGTATACAAAGCTGGTCCATATTCCAAGCAGCTAAGTCAAGCTATACTTGGCGCAATGCAGGCACGAGGCTTGGATTGCTACGCTGGTACCAATCTGGAATGGTACGCAAGCAAAGTGGATACCAATATTTCCAATAAAGGAATCAAGATCGCGCACATTAGATACAACGATGAAACACCAGTGGGAAGATTAAGCGGACCAAATGGCAAAGCAACCTTTCTTGCAATGGAAGACTGGATGCACAAGACAATGGGTATCACTCGAGAGGAATATCGTGAGCTTATTGACAACTGTTTTGAAGAGTGGGCTGAATACAAGTCATTTTGGCAAGTGTGCACTTTATATTTTCAAGTGAAAAAGTGATTCAATTGGGTAACTCAATAAATATGAATACGTTTGACCTCCCATCACCGCACGCTCTTCCCTAACGGGAAACTACACTGTTTTTCAAAAGTGAAAGTGATCTTTTCCACTGTGGCCCTAATAAAATTGTCCAGCCTTGAATGATGACGGAAATGACTGTGAGAACAATGGGTGATTGTTTTATTTACAAAAAAAATACGCAGTACGTACTTGATCATTCAACTAAGAACAATGACCGAAAATGGCTGTGAAAACACTGGAAAACTGTTTTTAACGTACTCATTTGGAAGCTTTGGAAGCATCCTTCTGAAAATTATAACAGGTTGTCATTTTGTGCAATTCAACGTTTATTTCAAAAAACTTCTTATCCAATATTAAAAGTATGAAGTCAGCTGTTCCATCCACAAGCGTTCAAATATTTTAAGTCTCTTTAAGACCATTCTTCCTTTTTGGATGCCTTTGAGTACACTGGGCATGTTTTTGATCAAGGAACCATTTGGAGTAAGCAACCAGTCCCCACTATTGTTGCTTTCTTTTCAGAAATAAGCTTTGCTATAGCTGCTTGTAGATTTTTGTACTGTGTATTTGTGGTTGGAGTTACAATGTTTCTGATCTATTTTTTTCATCACAGCAAGAGCAAAGAATAGAAAAACACATTTTTAAAGACCACATATCCTGTTGAATGAAGACAATTTGATATTGGATGAGAAAATAAGTTCTTGATTTAAATTCATTTATTGGATTACTCCATTTTTTCTAACATACTATAAAAATGCAGTCATTTTTCAGATCCTAATGCCTCTTGGTAGGTTGACCCTGAAAGTAATGTGTAGTTGCAAAAATGTCAAATTCTCATTCATGTCTGTTTTATTTAAGCAAACAAAAAAGCCAAACTACAAGGTGAATGCAAAAAACAAAAACCTGATGTATCAATCTCTCAATACAACAAACAGCTGCCTACTAGTCATGTGAGATTCAAATTATGAACATCTATAATTGTATCTGTAAAAGAATGACTCTGAATGTAAATTTGCTGATGCTGTTGACCTTGCTGTTGATTCTTCCTGCATCAGTTGCATTGAATTTTGAATCTCATAATGATAATGATAAGGACAACCATGAAGGTAAAAGTACAGAAAGAGGAAGGACAGAACTATAGTGCAAAAGAAGTCATCAACAATAACAAAAACAGCAGTGATGCCAACAGTGATAAGGAAAAAAGTAGAAGAGGGAAACTTTTACAAGATTGAGAAAAATTGCAGAATAGATACTACCAAAACCTAGTTTACCAAGATGGCAAGAACAATAACAACAACAGCAGCAATAGTGAGGACAGTGGAGGTGACATCATCCTCATCAGTGGTAAAAAATCACAGTCAACATGAGACAACAGATGCTGCTGAGAAAAGAATAAAATACCTTCACAAGAAATCTTTTTTGAGGCACAATAATGTTGCTGGTGAAGATTGATGAGGATTCTTTTCTTTGCGGAAGGGCATTTTGAAGGATTGCTTTTATTCAACGCATGAGTGGGCAAGAACAAAAACAGAGCAAGTGAGTGTACGGTAGGGGGGAAATTCCGTTTCCTTTTTGTCTCGCTTCAAACTTTCATTGGCGGAGATGACAAAAGAATATCATTTTTTGTCATAGTATGATTTTTCTTTGGAGAGAGTCTCTTCTGGCTTTTGATGGATCGAATAATAAGTTTTGTTCCTTTCGTGATCACCTGAAAACAAATAAAAACAACCTTATTTGAAAAAAAAAAATGAAAAAGAAAAAACCTTACCAGCCAATCCAGAAAAAATTCAAGTGCCCGACCAAGTTTTGATAATGATTGAATATTGTTTGGAACTTCTACATTCCCAAATTCTCGCAAAACCCAGCCCCCATTGCCAACAAAAGATATATAATTACCGGTAATTCTCTCAGGAGCCCAAATCAAAGCCGAAGTCATTGCAATTTGCTTTTCTTTAATCTCGTCAGCATAGCCATTTTGACGAATCTCCTCCAAACATGCGAGGTTTTGATTTCTGGCAATCAAAACCGATGCGATGGAATTTTCGTTTGATTTTTTGGTGTTTGGTTCATGAAACCCCACATTCAGACACACACCAAGCTCAGCATTCTTTCCGTGACTGGACTTTGTGTGAGAGTCAATTAAAAGATAGTCGCAGAATCTTGTCTTTTCTTTGAAAACTTTTGTTGCATGTGTTCCCTTTTCTCCACTACAAAAAAATCATTTTTGGTATCATAGAATTATAAAAACGCCTTACTATAAATAATCTACCTCTTGTGTAGAATTGAGAATGTCAAAGAATGGTCGGAATAATTTCATATCCACTGTACGTTCAGAACTTGTGATACAACCAGTGTTGGAAGACACGTCAGTCAGCGCAGCCATGATCTTTTTGATAATACCGTCCAAAGCAAATGCTTTGATGTCAGCAATACTACAGAATTTGACTGATTTTTGAGTATCGTCAAAAAGGTCTAGTTCGTCACTGGAATCTTCCCATTGCGAAACCATGTCAGTCACTCCGTGAAACCCAGCCTCGGCATATTTGTTAGCAACCATCAAAATTTGGTCTGAGTCCATTTTGGCAATAATGAATACAAGCAGATATGCCCTTGCGAATTGTGGGGTGGTTTTGATTTTCGCCCAGAGGTCACCAGGTTTTGGCGCGTTCTGTGTCATTTCAAAAACCACACTTGGGTATAAAAGAGCTTGCTTGTTGCTGAGTTTAAAATACGAATTGGTTGGTCTGAAATCGAGGACTCGCCAACAAGTAGGCTGTAAATAAAAAATCTCTGTATAAGACGAGCCAAAATCGCCAAATATGCTTACATAGAGCCACCAATCGTTTAATTCTCGACAAGCAAGGACTAAATCCACAAAAGGTGAAGTGCCATCATGGTATTCGTCGTCAGTTTGAGACAAGTCGATTTCGATGTCAATGTCCTCCTTTTGAGCAGCCTGTGTCTCATGAGAGCTTGGGCAATCGCTCTCTGGTTCGATATCGACACTAGATTTAGAGTGCAAGGACTTGGAGGAGCGAGCTAAACCGTTATCATTGCAGATTGGAATATTATTTGATGGTGATTTCTTGTTTATTGGCGAGCCCAATAACAGACTTTCTTCAGCGACTTCAGCTGAAACGCTTCCAATGGAAACTTCATGGATATTGGTCATATACCGAAACTTCTCAATTTTTTTCTTCGTCTCAAGTTCTTTTTCCCTCTGAGCCTTTGCAACTTTCTGGCGGGCAATGGATTGATGCTTGGTGTTTTTGGCTTTCTTTGGAAGACGCTGATTTTTTTTCGACTTCTTCACACGAGCATCGTTTTCGTAGTCTTCATCGTCATCATTAGCACTAGCCCATTTGGTTGCTGTCCGCTTCGTAGTTTCGGAATTCATTGTGTGTTTTTTTGTCAACGCGTCTTTTTTCAAAATAAGATCTGAAAGAAACGTTTAATCAGCGTTACGTTGTGGGATAACAACTTCTTCCTCCTGGTGGACTCCAGGCCCTTTGCGTTGTGGGATAACAACTTCTCCCCCTGGTGGAGTCCAGGCCCTTTGCGTTGTGGGATAACAACTTCTCCCCCTGGTGGAGTCTAGGCCCTTTGCGTTGTGGGTAAACAACTTCTCCCCCTGGTGGAGTCTAGGCCCTTTGCGTTGTGGGATAACAACTTCTCCCCCTGGTGGAGTCCAGGCCCTTTTGTTGATTAAACTTTATCTTTCAGAATCTGCTCTTGGCTGGTAAGTTTATTTATTGTTCATGTGGTGAGAGAAAGAAAAATTATGTGTATGTGTGTGTGTGTGTGCGAGTGTGTGCGAGTGTGTGTTGTGTGTGCTTCTAGAATCAAAACATTGTTCTCGCCGTCAATCCCGATGCCAAATGATCGAAGCTATCGGCTGCTCGAGTCTCTCCAAACAGTTGTTCATCTCCACGGAGGTGCTGTTCAACTACGCAATCGAACGAAACTTTGTAAGCCATTGCCCTCGCCAGAACTTGAACAATGGATCCACTATTATCTCCACATCTTGAATTGATATAAATCTTATGTTATCTGTCCATAGTAAAGTTGGACGAAAATGTATTTATTTTCGTGGCGCTACAGATATGAAAATGAAAAATCCAAGACAGTTGAATATACCTAAATACAAAAAATTTGACTATTTGTTGTTGAAATTTTTATTTTTATTTTCCTGGAGAAGAAAATATCTTCGTTCTCAACAATGCAAAAATTCGCAAGACACTCGCATCTACGCAGCGTGCGATGTAACTGGAGTTCTTATGTTTCTCCTTCTTTACCTGATTTCAAACTAATCTGTCAAAGTCATAGTTTTTAAATCATGCATTTTTAATCACAAATTTTTTTTGCAAAGCCTTTCTATATCAGAAAGTATTTATGCAGATTGCGAGATTTCACTCAACAGGATGCAATCTTTGAAGCTTGTATGAAAATTGGTGAAAATTCTACTTGTTGACTGGGTGATTTGCATTAGCCTACTCTATCTGAGTCCACAGCGTTAGATCAACTTGAAGGTTTGTGATATTGGTGACTGCAACAAAAACAAAAGGAGTGTTTTGAATTTCAAATTTTGAATATCAAATTGACTCCATGCAGGGAGGTTGAATGTCAACACTTTGGGTTTTTTGAATTAAAAGTCAAAAAAAAAAAAGTCAAACTGCAAAAAATATTCAATAAAAATACTGAAAAATTTCTTATTTATTCTTCGGCCGTTTCCATTGGTTTCGAAACATATTCGGGCTTCTTTCTCGCATTGGTCCTTCGCTCGTATGCATAGGCAATTTGAAGTAATCTAGCATCTCCGAAAGCTTTCGCCATGAATCCAACCGCTTGCGGCCATTTCGTATTTGATGGAGCTGGAACAGTAATCACCGGATATCCCGATATTGCTGCAGTAGATGAAAGATCATTTGCAATGCCAATGATCGCATCCAGTGTCTCTGTTTCAAAAATATTTTTGATAGATTGAACAACCAACGATTGGTTTCTCATTGCGTTTAAATATATCTCGTCATTGAGGCCACTAGTTTTTTGTGATTTTTCGAACAACGCAACAGGATAAATATTTTCACGCGCATCCTGGATTGTTTCAGATATCACATCTTTTTGATTCAAATAAGCCATTTTGCGTTTCAAGACAGTAATAATCTACCTTCCAATGTTTTGATTCGGCAGTTTGAAAGTTGCGAGAGATACAAGTTAATGCCCTGTTTGAACTCGTGGCTCAAAATAGTAATCTCATCGCTCTGCAAATAACTAAATTAATGTAAAAAAAATCCAGACTTTGAACTTCATCACCTCATTCGACTCAAGATTTGGAAGCTCGATATTAATTATTTGAGCTCCCATACTCTCCAAAATCGTCACAGCATGTTCAGAATATCTATCACATTTTTTGCTGTCGAACCCAATTCTAAATGATTCAAGCGTTTTGACTTGTGATAACTCAGCAACAAATGAAGTCTTGGGGCGTAATTTATCAGCATCAATGGTCACCAAATCTGCTGGATCACTGCCAACGATTGCATCAAGGACAGCCGCAGCATCAGCAACAGTTCGAGTAATTGGACCAACACAGTCTTGAGTATGCGAAATTGGTATAACGCCATTTCGCGAAACAAATCCAACAGTCGGTTTAATTCCAACAACACCGTTTAAAGAGGCCGGATAAATTATTGACCCGTCAGTTTCAGAGCCCAAAGTGACAGCTGCCAAATTCATGGTTGCCGCAACAGCGGATCCAGAAGAAGACCCTCCGACTTCTCCGCCAAATGGATTGATGGTTTGTCCGCCACGTCCGGACCATCCGTTTGGCGAAGTATCTCCGATCCGCCAGTTGCTCCACTCGGAAAGATTCGTTTTGCCAATAATGATCGCGCCCGCTTCTCTGAGCTTCGAAACAAGAAAAGCATCTTGCGGAACGACAGAATCGACAAGAATGTAAGATCCGGCGGTTGTTTGCATCTTGTCTCGTGTTGCAATATTATCCTGTTTTGATGGCGTTTAAGCCTATAAAAATTGAACAGAAGGAATCAATTTGGTACCTTGATCAGGATTGGAATGCCGTGTAAAAGTGGCACAGTTTCAAGGCGCAAGCGCTCGGCATCGGCGTTTTTAGCCAAAGCCAAAGCATCCGGATTTGTCTCGATAACGGCGTGCAAGTTTGAGTTTACTTCTTCGATTTGGGAAAGCTGTTTTGTTCCAAGTGAGTGACGGTCAGATTTCATAGTCGGATAAACAGGAACATTTGCACTAACATAGTGTAAAACAAGATCAACGCACGTTATCGAGCCGTTGTCCATTGCCAGTCGCAGTTGAGCAACAGTTGTCTCATCAATCGAAAACATTTTCACAAATTTACAGCTATTTTCAAAAATGTTGAGCCAGACAAAAAAAATGGCATTTTTTCGATTTTTGACTTTGTAAAATACTGGTGAGGAATACTGGTGAAAATA
>JADGJH010000856.1:0-13753 GCA_027596945.1 Physocladia obscura
AAATTCATATTGTTAACTAACTGTTCGTGTGAAAAATCTCGAGCGCATTCAAACATTACATCTTCTACAAATCGGCCCGACTTCAATTTAAATTTGTTCTCAACAGACATTCCCAGGAATCTAGAAGACTGTTAGTGTGGAAAAGAGATGAACAAAAATCTTACTTTTTAAGAAAAATGTCCTTGGCAGCATCATCGAAGGACCCTGCTTTACTTCCTTGTGACTCTTTAGTCGGCTTTTTCGTGGCTGGGATTTCATGGTTCTAAATGTTTATCAAATATTTGTTCAAATGAAAGCCGAATCACTGCTCACCGTAGATGGTATAAAAGAGGAACTTGAGTCTCCAATGTGGTTATCAATTTCGCTTTCTCTTGCTCGTTTCCTGTAAATTGATGATTCAACTCTTTCCAATCCTCGAGCCAGCTCCCGTGTCGCAGTTTTAAATGCGGGTTTGGCTAATGTCTCTGACGAATCAATAATAAGGTCTCTTTGTTCTTTGAAGTCTCTCAAACAGGATAGAAAGTCCTGAAGGCAAAGTTAGCTAGAATAAGACCCAAAAATGTGATAAAAATTACTTGTTTAATCGAATCCGTGAGTTTAAAGGATTCATTGTACATGATTTTGAACCCACTCGTAAAATAGCTGAGGAGATTGCCCTCCAAAAGGCCGTCATACGTCAGTCCATATTCGCCCATTAACTTATTAAGCCAGTGTATCGGGGTCGGGTCTGAGCATGTGCGAAAATACTCCACAGTGAATGTTTGCGTTCTTGACATAATTTTTAAAAATGTTTTTTCAAACAAAAGTGTTTGTTGTTATCGGCTCACCAGGGCTAAGGTACTGGCTGGGTTTGAGGCTAAGGTCTCGATTACAACTATGGCACTTGTTTGATGTATTGAGTCGGCTCGTCAGGGCCACGGTACTGATTGAGCTTGGGGCTACGGTCTCGACAAACACACCTGTTTCCCTCAACTGAAGTGACGTACGTATATTTAAGTATCTGACAAGTATCTTAACATCTCATCACTTTTGATGTGTGGTCTTAATTATTCGCTGTTAAACTTCTCGTTCTTATTTGCTGTTACCTTTCCTTCCGCCCTAAAAGGCACGAATTAAGTAGCGAAACAAATTCACTCTCATTATCTCTACTTAATTCATGGCCTTTTGTTTAACACCAATCCCTCCTCTTTAGTCTTATTCGTATTCCATCGGGCCTTATATTCTCATTCTATTCGCCTTTTGTTTTTCATATTCGATTCGATTCTTTTCAGTATCCTGGTCGAATAATTCTGTGGATATGTACTACTCGGTTGGAACTGTTCAGATTGACTTTAAAAAGATAATGAATGACTCTGTATGTTATTTATTGCTCTAATTTATCCTTTTCAATTTCAGAAACAATCTATGATATTCCGCTTGTTCATGGAGATGGACAACTCTTCCTAACATGCATGATTTATGGTTTATAATTTCCAGCTGGAACTGTTATCATCGCACATCTTCTTCCAAGACATCATCACCGAATTTACGACAGTCTTCTCGCTTTCAATGACTTGAATGATACCCAGAAAGGCCTGCTTATTTTAAGGCGGCTTTTGAAACAGGAAACATTCAGTTATGTATATTGGTCTTCATTAAAACTCTTGTTTTTTCTATTAAATCCCTTTTTTTTTTTTTTCAAGAAAGCATCTCATCCGAAACATATGAGAGCAATATTATGAGTTGTTGAACTTTTATGCTTTGAGGTATCATTACTCGTTTTTTGTAGTTCTGCTTTCATGGTAAAGTTGCCGAAAAGATTACTCAAGTGGTTGTAGGTGGATGTTGATGGAACTGGTCTTTCAGGATATGTTTTTGCAAAAGAAATGGCTAACTTGTATAAACATTTCACACATTATCCATAATTCTAAAATATTCTCGAAAAATTAATAATTAAGTCACTTTTGAGTGAGAGTCCCACTGAAAAAATATCGAGGCACTTTCGAGAATATTGGGTGAGATTCTCACTGAAATAAAACGGTACTATCCGGTGCTCGATGTATACTACTGATGATATTGAAAAAGGCAAGGCGGTGTACCGTAGTAAAAGAACGCGTTTGATGTGCGGCTGTAGACCAGCAGACTCCAGTGGCTTCCGCCGGGTGCGTCGAGGGACAGGCAGTCGTTGACGGGCAGAAAGACGGAGTGCTTGGCGGGCAGACCGAGCGGCGACGCGACGGCGCGGGCGAAGGCGGCGTCGGGCGCGTTGACCAGCAGGTGCACCAGCGCCGGCGCCGCCAGGAACACGCCGCCGTCCGTCGCGCCGCCGCCACCGCCACCGCCGTGAAGCCCGAGCCGCAGCTCCTCGTACGCAAAGTGGATCAGCGCGTCGTTCAGCCACGCGCCGTCGTCAAGCAGCCGCGCGTCGCTCGCCCGCACACTCGCGTCGCCAACCGTTCTCACCACGACGTCTTCGGACATTGATTGAATTATTTCGAAGAAAAATTATCGCATCAACTTGTCTGAGAAGGCATTGCAAAGTGCTCTGTTTTTCCATTATTTAAAGACACTAGAATACTTTGAAAAGACACAATTTATAATTATGCAAATTTTGAAAGAGATCTCTTCTATTTGTCATGTGGCGAGAAAAAGATTTCTTTGAAATCGCAAAAATGAGCACAGCTGATAACGGACTGCAGCTGAAGCAAGTGCTGGTCGTGCACCGACACGGGGAGCGCGTTCCTGGTGAGACCGGGTGTATTCTTACACCTGTTACCAAGCTCGAACAGCCAAAAATACTGAACAAAAAGATAAACTAAAACGCGAATAATAAAGTGCGGCAAGCGCCCCGAATTCTCGCACAAGGCGATCCGCAACACACACAACTGTGGACTCAGTGTGGCATTGCACCGTTTTTAAATGCTTTTCATGAATTTGCGTTTGCTTTCGATACACCGCTGCAGCTTCCAGACACAACAAATGCCCATCCGCCATTTTATCCGCCTGTCGTGAAAGAGCTCCGTGTTGTGCAGGGAGATTCCATTCTACTCCCACCGTATTTATTCAACCAGAACACACTCAAGCAATTAACCAGTCAGCCCGCACACGCAGATGGCCTTTGGTTTGTTTTTTTGTTCTCTCTCAAAGATAACTCACTGTTTCCGCCTTTTTTTTTTCTTTTTTCTTCTTCTCAGTCAGCCAGGCCAGCTTACAGACATGGGTAAAATTACGCTACTCAATTTCGGCTCGAACTTGCGCCAAAAGTATGCAGGATCGCACGGCCTAATTCCCCCGATCCTCACACCACACTTTAACGCGCACAATTTGTATGTTCGTTCGACAGGCTATCTTCGCACTATCGAGTCGGTTCAATATCTTCTTGCTGGTCTTTTTCCCTTCCATACGCGTTATCTCGGACCTTCCGGAGATGTAACCATACACATTAAAGCCGACGAAAATATGTACATTGATTTGACGTGCAAGAAGCTTATTCACCTTATCGAACCTTTCAAAAAAGCAGTTGATTTGCGATTTGGAGAATTGACGAATAAAATGATGGATCGACTGACGCAAATCTTTCCCGAAAACGCTTCCCCAAATGCATATTTGAAGGACGACGAAGTCATGTCGACGCCCGGTTCCAATCTGACAGAAGATGAAAAAAAATCGATTAATAAGCCATCTCCACAAAAATCAGTGCACAACAAGGATGAAAACGATCGTTTGAAAGGCTATAATCTTCGCGAGATTGATATTTTTTACGACACTCTCAAATGCATCAAAGCATCTGGTCTTGAACTCCCACGTGGAATCACTGACCAAGAATTGAATGATCTTGGCACTGTATTTATGGAATCTTTTGTTGGTGGGTTGATAGATGCCGGATCTGATTCTATTGCAGGTCAAGCAACAGCCAGTACTGTTCGCCGCCTTTTAATTGGTCGTTTCGTGTCTGATTTAATGCACCATTTGGATAAACGTACCCAAACACCTCTCAATGACGAGTATGCCGTTAAGCTGGGCCTTTTTTCAGGGCACGACACAACTATTCTGCCTTTGTTAATTGGACTTGGGGCAGCCACTGGAGGGAATAGATCATGGCCCAAATTTGCTGCAAACATTACATTTGAGTTGTTTGAAAATGTTGGAAAGCAAAAAAATTCAAGCAAAATCGGAGATCATTTCGTACGCGTCAAGTATAACGATGAACCGCTTAACTTGTCATTCTGTAAAAACTATGGTTTGCGTAAATTAATTTTCTTTATAAAAAAAAATAACGTTTAAATATTTATTTTATTTTGTTCAAGGTTCACACTTTTTGGGAGATCCGTCAATGTGTTCGTATAAAGCTTTTTCAGGAAGAATGAAACTGCTGATATCTGAGAATCATAAAAAAGAGTGTGAACTCTAATTAATGCTGAATAATTTTTTTTTTTTTTTTTGTTATTGCAAAAAACAATAAAGCAAGTAATACGTAGATGGCAAAATGATTTGTGAAAAGGGAAGAAGCACTTTGTTCGCACTGCCAATTTGGAGGACATTTCATTAAAGTTATTTACTTACTTTTTTGAATGTGGGAACTTTGTTTTTTTTTGCGTCAGAAACGACACTCTTCTACCAATGCGTTTAAGGAACCGTCTGCTGCGGAGTCAAACGGCTGTGTTTGGCCCAGAACTGCAACAACGCAAATTCAAGTCAAACTTTCACATGCAGCAAGCGTGTCGCCAAAACAGGAAGTAACTGTTGCTTTATTCAAAAAATTCATTTACGCATACTGCAATTACATCTGCTGTTTCAGACACAAAAGGTAAAACTGATCTGTTCCCGATTGCATGATTATGTGTTTGTCGAATTCTGTTTTTTTAAATGGAAGCGCGTAAATATTTTTCATGCAAAAATTTTATTGGAAGTTTTGCTTCATAGTATCAAGCGTGACAGAGAGTTGTGCAGCGGAGACAGTATATTGCGGACAATGGCCAACAGATTGCGTTTGGGCCATTGATAAGACCGGCACTAACGAAATTAAGATAGGAAAGAAAGGGGAAAAAAAATAATGAAGAAAAAATATCAAAAACCACCACAATTTTCTTGTCAGCAAACTGGCGACAAATTTTGGAAGCAATTTTGGTTGGCCCCACAATTTGTGGAACTTGTATCGCTGCAAACAGCATTCGAGCAAGTAGAGTTTGCGTCAACCCAAGTTCCACCACATCTGTATGCTGTCGCAGTATTTTCCAGCGGTGCAGGTCCCAAAGATGCCAAAGAAACGCCTCCAGATCCCTTTCCGTCCAACACATTCCGCAACGTCTGAGAATATTCCGACAACGGCGGATCCGCGTAATCCACAAACGACCACGCAAATGCAGGAGGATTCGAGGACGACACGTCGTATACCGAAAATCCAGCAAACTGGTCGTCGCTTTTGACCAAATCGTAAACTGTTTGGAGTGCAGACGCGTCCAAAAATCCACCGGAAATTGCTGACGTCCAGTCTCCGGCAAGACCAATCACAAGAGGACCAGTAAATAGAGTTTTCCATGTCACAAAATTAAATCCAAATGGATATGAGCAGACGGGATTGTTGTAATATTGGATAATTAAGTAGTCGATTGAGGATGCAGCGGCTGCAATGACGTCACCGACATTTTCATCCTTTCCAGCCGAACCCAAGTAGCATTGAGGAACGACTTGCGTTAGTTTTTGAATCAGCAACAAGAGAAACAACAATTTAAAAAGTACTGCAGGTAATTTTACCTGCTACCAGAGAATTTGGGCTCAGTTTCTTCAAATTCTGTAGAAAACTGATCATTTCTGGCGTCCATACAGTGGGATCATCGTTCTTTTCAACGTCCATTTCAATACCATTAAGAACAACACCTTCTCCGAATGGTCTGACAGCTGACTTCCCATCCAGAAACATATCGTAAAACAGTGTTGCATATGCTGCACCATCGCCAACTACAAAAGTGTAAGGCGAAACTCTGTCCCCACCTATGGACAAAATGACTTTAACGCCCAAAGCTTGGCATGTTATGATGTCAAGTCCAATGCTAGCATAACCTTGAACCTGAATTTTTTTTTTTTTTGTTTATTTACTTTATCTTGTTAACTGTTGACCTGTCCGCGTGTATCAAAAACTATTTTACTTACAACATCTGCACTATTGCTTTCCAATCCATCGCCATTATATGTGTAGTGACCGCCATACGCGGTAGTCACATTGAACGACGCAAATGTAATTGTGAATGTATTTTTACCTCCTCCAAAAATATTCAAGAAGGCCAAATTGATAACATCATAAAACCCTGTAAAAATTAAATGAGAAATCGGAACCCTTAATTAAATTATTATTCGTTTTTTTGTTTATTGCTCTGACCTGTTTGGCAATAATAAGCCAACGATCTTTGATAATCAGAAGTTACCGTGACACGAGAATTTGTTCCATTCTTGATGTCAACACCATTTGCAAGTGCATTTTGTCCATAGTATCCATATAATTTGCTACTTTTCTTAGTTGTAGTGCTGCCAGAAGCGGTTTTAGTAGCTGTGGCAGAAATACTGGTCGTTACTGTCGTTATACTGGAACTGGATACAGATACTGTCTTTATTTGAGCATTATCGGAATCTGTGGTACTTGAAGCGATGTTCGTGTGATTCCGAGTCAAAAAATAGGCCAAAAGTGCTGTAGTCACAATCACCGCTGCACATACAAGGGCAATGATTATTTTGAGCCAATTTCTTTTATTGCCTTGTGTAGCAGATTCTTGTTTTGACGGCGTTATTGGAGTGCTTGGCATTTGCTGCTTGAAATAGTCTTTCCTTTCTAGAAAGAATAAAAATAAAAAATAAAAACTGAAATTGATAATTTAAAATTTAAATAAAAAAAAAAAAAAAAAATTTAAATAGCTTATTGCTGTTAGTGGTTGGCACAAAGGGTCACCTTATTTTCATCAAAAAAAAGTGTAGAAAATGAATTAAGTGAACGTTGATTACTCAATCTGCCTTCAACCAATGGATTTATACAGCAAAATCCTATTAGTCAATCTAAAATATTCTTGGTAGTCGTTCTACATGAATGTTCCAGGCACGCGCAAGCCACAGGGATTGTAAGTCTGTTTTTATTGGTTTGATTTTTTTTTTTTTTTGTCAGGATTGGCAACCGTAACATAACACAAATGAGAGTAATTTATTTGCGCTTCAAAACAAAAAAGACTTAACAAAAAGCAAATAATATATATCAAAAAATAAAATAAAATTATGTAACAAATTTTATTTTCATAAAACAACATCTTCCAAGAATTCATTAAACTCCCCAACGCTTCTCTCAAATTCTAAAATCGATCCATACCGATCATCGCTAATACCAATATATAGTAAATCGCCACCATCTGGTGTGAAACTGATTCCTGCAATCTCACCAAAAAATTCTATTACTTGGGACTGAAATGCGTCGATTCCAAGTGGACTTGCAATAAAACCGCTGCTATTTTGTATTTTGTCGTTGTTGTTGGATGGTAGTGGCGCAGAAATCGTTTCGTGTTGTTTGTAATAATTGGTTGTGCCTGCGACATCATATATGTGAACAAAATCGCATGGCTCAGCTGCAGCCAGAAACGTGCCATCATCTTTTTTTTTTTTTTTCAAGTTTTGAGTTACAAGTTGATAAAAAATCACGCTGAAAAATTTAGTTACCAGAAAATCGCAATGATCGCACGGCGCCCATCACTGCGGGTAGAACTACGAGAGCCTTAGACGGATTTCGAATATCATAAATGCGTGTCGTGATATCTTGGTTTCCAGTGGCAATAAACCGACCGCAAGGAGACCAAGCACAGGAGAATGAAAAATCAATATGCCCTTTGAGGCCGATAACCTCTGCGTATAAAAACAATAAAAACTTGATTTAAATACAAAATAAGTTTTCCCGGTAGTTTTCTTATTGTTTACCGTCACCGGAATCTGCGGTAATAATAGACGAATCTGTATTATCGCCGGTAACGCAAATTAGTCGTTTGTCTGGACTCATTGATGAACACTGCAGAAAATTTTTGTTTTGTTTGTTTTTTAATACGCTGCTTTTCATACACTCAACTAATCGCTGGTTATTTCTTAAAATTTTCCTTTCTCGCTTTGTTTGATTTCATTCGTTTCATTCGAAGTCACTGAGATCGCAATTATTTCATGATTATTTATTTTCGCGTTGGTTCGCTTCGCCTCGCTCAATTGATCACGAACATTGACAGCCCAAGGAAACCGAAAATGATGAGATATTACAAGCGAATCCAAATTCAAGAGACGCAAGCTATCATCATTACTCGAAATAACAGCGATATTCTGGCCGCTTCGATTGCAACCAAGTTCAACGTGATTCGTGATGCCGAAGCGATCATTCGTGATAATACCATAATGAATGCTTGGATCGTTGTCGTCGTTGCCGTTGCCAGAAATGTTTGCATCGGTGGCCATTAATTCCTGTGTGATTGCTGAAACGCGGAAAAGATATTCGCCCGTGAAGGCACCCATAAAGACAAAGCTGTTATTTGCGCAGATTGTACTGACTCGAAAACCGTCCCGTTTGAGAATTTGGCACGATGTGCGGGACAAGGAGGACCAGTTTCGAACAGACTCGACGTGTGAGTAAAAGACCGAGTGCTTGGTGGTGGACCATAGAAGATTTCTCAGCTGGAAATGGTATTCGGAACACTTATATTTGTGTTTTGTGAGGGTGTAAGCAAAGTCAAAAAAGCACGCGTCTGTACGCGGGCGGTGTAGATCCTGGAAAAGTGAATAGAAGTGAATATATGGACAAGATATGGAAGTAACAAGATACATTATATTACGTTGAGGATTGCTGAGTGGTCGGTGCTGCAGTTGCGGTAATTTCTGTAGGAAACAATGCGCTGATCTCGGAACGAGGCGCGAGTTGTTGGTGCAAAGTCTGCCCAGCGGATTCCCTGCAAATCGATTTCTTCTAATGAAACATCGGTGCGTGTCACGGGAACTTCCGTGCGGGATGCCCATCCAGATTGGAACGGATTGTCATCATCTGAATTCATGTTTGCTTTTCTGTTGAACAAAAATGAACTCAGCTCACAAAGCTGTCGTTGCTTTTGTGCCCCTGCTCGCTCGCCCCGCCCGCGCGCAGAGCTCAGAGTTTGGCGGAAAAGACCAGCAACCAACTGGTTCCGTCTTTAATATTTGGTACTCGAAGTGGGCTGGCGGAGACAGGATCAATACTCAAGCGTAAGTGCATTTGTAGTCGTTTTTAACAATCTAATACATCAATACATTTGTGCATTACGTATATCCGTCCGTTATTTTTCTTGCTATCCGCAGTCTCGAAAAGGCTGAGCATCGTTGTTCAATTCTGAATGACTGCGGTTACACACGCGCTGTAAAAAGTTCATCGTTTTGTATCCATTTTGCTCGAGGGGTATGCGCAAAAGGCCATGATTGCAATGTATGCGAACATCTATGAACTTATTGCTTCGATTCTTCAACTGAATCTTATTCTTTTGATTTTGAAAACCAGTTTTGGCATCGAATTCCGTTAGCTGTCGACAGGGTTCCAATGGCCCAAGATGTTTTTGGAAGGGATCGACATCGGTACTGTGCTGTTTTTTCTTACTTGTTGAATACCGTGGACTTGCTTATTTTATTTTATTATTTGTTTACAGCGATGAACGCGATGATATGGGCGGAGGTCTGTGTATTTTTTGTCCTTTTTTTCGACAACCACCAACCAAAAAATTATTTTTTATAGTTGGGTCGTTCGAAAAAGACAACAGAACATTATATGTCGGACAACTTGGTCTTGAAGGTGGCCTCGAAGATATTCTATATCGCCATTTTATTGAATGGGGAGAAATTGAATACTGTATGCATCACATTCTCAATGAAAGCGAAATCGAGTTGAGCGAAAGCGAGTGAAAAAAAAAAATGATTTGCAGCATATCGAACAATTTTAAAAACAAACCGCTTGTATTTTCGCATGTTTTTTTAAAGATTTTTTTTTTTTTTGTTATTTTACAGTGCGATTGTTAAAAGGAAAAGGAGTCGCGTTTATTCGATACAAATCCCGAGTATCTGCCGAATTTGCTAAAGAAGCGATGCACTGCCAATCCCTTGACAACAACGAGGTGTGCCCTGACGAAAAATAACAATAATCAACTAAACTAGTTAAAAACATCTTCTGCTCTCTTTTTTCTTCTTTAAACGTATAGATTTTGAACGTTCGTTGGGCGACCGAAGACCCGAATCCAAAAGCAGTCCTCATCAATAAACGCAAAGCTGAAGAAAAAGTGGTTGACGCATTGAAGTCGAGTCTTCCTGTTATTGGTGAACACGGCACAATCCTAGATTACCAAACGCGAGCACTATCGAATGCATCTGGAGCTATTAGTGAAACGTCAAACGCAGTCGTTGAATCTATCGGACCAGGAATAATTAATACCAATCCCGACGGTCCTCGTGTTACAAAAGAGATTGGCTGGGATACTCCGAACGGATTCTTTTATGCATCCAACGAAGGCGCAATGATTGCCTCTCGCGGAGCGCTAGATCAGAGTGTGCAGCCGAACCGGGAGGTTGAAGAACTGGATGATGGAATCAGTGGAGAAAGTAGTGCAGCAATTTTGGAAGGCTATGGTGGGCCTGAAAAAACCCAGGCGTGGGATGGAGCAAAGTATGTGCTTGGTGTTGGGCAGTCGAGAATATACACAGGCGAAGGGCAAGGGCATGCTGCTGTGCGTACGAAAATTGTTGAGGCAGCAGTAAGTGGAAATTTAGGGGATGATATTGGTGTTGGTGGTGTTAGCCAAGGGTATATTTTTTTTTGTTTTTTTTAAAAAATTTTTTTTTTCGTTTCAATCTGATTTATTTAATTTTACTTAGAGGCGCGGGGTCAGGTGGAGTTGCAGGACTCGGCAGTGTTGCAAAAGGAGGTTTTTGGCCCTTAATTCCGCAGCAACAACTTGCATTGAAACGTGCACGTGTAGACGAAATGGATCAATACAAGCAGCAACAAGAGCAACAACAAGAGAAAGCCAGTGCTGCTCCACCGGCGGTTTCACCGACTATACCGGCAGTAGGAGTTGGTAATAGTATAGTCTCTGCGTCAACTATGCAATACTTGGTTGAACTGAATCAAAAAAGGAGGCTTGCAGCAAATAATCCCACCTCTGCTGTAGGGACCCGTCAGAAAAGAAAAGCAACCATTGGAGTTCTGGGTGTGGATTATGCGAGCGATTCAGAATAAATTATATGGGCAGTTTGAATTATCATCAAAAGTAACCCTGAAATTACATTCAAAGCAGTAATACATGGTGACTGACATCCCAAAGCTTGATTTTAGTGTCCCTTTGAATTATTTAAACTTTTTAGCTGAAAAGAGAGATAAAAAAAAAGAAGCTAAACTTAAGGAAGTTTAATTGCATGAAAAAAAGAAGTAGACACTGGATATATTGATGATAAGATTGAATCATAATGAATTGTGTATCAGCCTGGGAAATTGTTTGGATTCCGACGAATCTTATCGGATATAAAAAGGACTACATAGCAGATTCATAAATGTCATAAGCTTTTTGTTTCAGATGTCACTTCAAGTGGGGGCAGCGGAAAAAGCCATCTTCGAGAAAACAAAACGCGAGAGGGTTATATTGGCAAATCACAAGATTGAGGGCGACTAAGAGTAACTAAAGTAAACTGCCACCAAATTCAGAATAATGATTTACTGTGGTTCAAGAGATTTAGTCTGAGTGCTTGGACGCGATGAATAGATTTGCAAAGCGTGGGGTCCAAATTTATTTTTTTTAATCAAGGAGTGGGGCCAGATCAGGGTTAGTTGCGGTTGTGGGTGTCTTTTGCGGCGTTTGTGAGGCTGGCTGAGGGGAATCGCTGAAACACGATTTTAGTACATAACGTCGGTTAAAACATTCATAAATCGGCGAATTTTGTAGCCTAAAACAGCGCAGAAAGTTTAATCAGACTGCAGCCTCAACACAGCAATCACCAAGCATTGAGTCACAAGGCCTTTTCTCATTCCTAATTACAATCAAATAAAAAGAAGAAAAATGAATGGCAATTGCTTGCAAACGAAAAACAGTTCCAAAAACGGCATGTTCGGTACATCTTTGGCGTCTTCTTCAGCGTTCTTTGGGAGTGGCAGTGATTTTGATACCGATAGCAGCGTAAACAGCACGTATACCAGCGGTAGCAGCACCAACGCGTGCTTTTCTCGAGCGGCAAACAGCCAGTCTATTCACTCGTACACTAGCTCGAGCGTCGACTGGACTGCCGCTGCCAACCCAAGCGCTGCGTCGTGGGAGTCAATCCAATATAACAATCAAAATTATGACTCAGCCAATACCGATCCTATTACCCGGTTGGCCTTTTTTTCTTTTATTGTTCTTGTGCTGTGCCCAACTCTCTTAGTTTGTCGCTTATCGGATACAATTTTCAACTTTAGTAATCTGTTAAACTTCATTGATGCTGACCCCCACACTGGCAGTAACTCTGGCAGCCTTGATTTTAACCGCCAACACAGTCGTATTCAGCATGAGCAGAGACAGCTCGAATTGGAACTTTTGTTGCGTGAGCGAGAGTGGGAAAGGGAACGCGAACGGGACTATGAAATTAGACGCCAACAAAATAACCAGCACAAATACCAACTTCAACAACAACAGCAGCAACAACAACAGCAACAACAACAGCAACAGCACCATCAACAGCAGCAACAATGCTTTGATGCTTCTTTGGATCAAGAGTTGCTTAGTGTTTATTCATCTGGATCCACAATGTCGAGACAAATGTCAATCGACGCGTCAACTGGAATTCCGTCTCCTGCCATATCATTTTACTCAACCCCAAATTCGCGTAATAACAGTATTGATATAGAAGCGTCTGTGTTTAATGCCGGCATGCTGGATCGCCGGCGCCAATTTGACACAAGCACAAAAGAACGGTTGTATCCCGAGCCTCCACAACAAGCAACAATTGAGGTGACTCGTTCCGTGGCTACTTCAAACTCGAATCTTCAGTCTCTTCAATCTACAGGTGGTGGAACCGCCGCAATTACTCCTGTATTTGCCGCCGCGCTCACTGTTGCGCAGTGCGCGCTTTCTCAGCGCAAGAAGCAAAAGGATTCAATTCCACCTGTGGGTTACTGCTGTCGCCTTTGCGCTATTGAAGGCCACTGGATGGAGAATTGTATTCTTTATATTTCAAACAAGCATCCGCAGTATAATAATGCTGCCAGAGCCGTTGCTTTGAACATTATTTCACCAAGTTCGCAAGTTGTTCTCAATTCTTTGCCGGTTGTTCAGCAACCACAACATCAGTACACTCCTAAATTTTATGCTGAGCAAAAGAAGCAACAGTTGCAGCAGCAATACTTTTTGCAACAGCAGCAGCAAAAATATTCACGTTCTGCTACCACACCAAATTCACTTGCTTCTTTATCTCCAGACAATGTTAGCCGATTCGCACAGATTTGGAACAACTGAGTCTTGTAATCCTGAATTTCTGAATCTTGGCTTGGATTCATTTATTTCCAAGAAATTTATTATTATTATCTCATTTTATCTCTTTTTCTCTGTGCTATCATTTTATTTGCGCCTATTGTGCTCTTTTTTTTGTCGCCTTTTTTTCTTTCACCTATGTGATTTGTTTAGCGTATGTTAGTATTATCACCTTTCTATTGTCACTAGTCTTTTTTTTTTTTTTTTAATTTTTTTAAGATTTTAAGTTTTTAAGAATAGATAATTTGGAGATTTTA
>JADGJH010000858.1:0-13711 GCA_027596945.1 Physocladia obscura
TGGTAATTTTATATAGGAATTTTTTTTTATTTGGTGTTATTTTTTTTTATTTTTTTTTTTAAATTGCGCAATTTTTATTTTTTTTTTTTTATTTTTTTTTTTTTTTTTTTTTTGTATTTTGACTCTATGAGATTTTTTTGTTGATTATTGTTTTTAAGGCATACTGGGTAAAAGTCGTTATTTTGAAAAATGTGAACATGAGAAATAAAGTTCAGTTTGATCCAAAAATTAACTAGAAATGGGCAATGATGAAGACTCAGTTGACAGTGGCTGTTCAAACTCACCAATCAACGAAGAGAACAATGAAAATGCGGTGCATCTGTCATGGAGAAAAAGCTCAGCAAAGATGGCAGCAAAAGTGGCAGCAAGATAGAGCAGGAAAATAAGCTTGTGACAGTCATAAGCATTCAGAAGAGATTATTGGAATTTGTTTGTGCATGTAAGCTTTTACACCTGTGTGTTTATATGTACATAACACACTGAGTGACTTGTTCATTTTTTGACAAGTTTCACAGAATTTTGCTCATCAGCAGTGTTGTATTTACATGGATTGCTGTTAATTTCATCACTTTTAATTGAATCCCCTTAATAAATATGAACACATATCATTTCTATGTAAGTACTTGCTTGTGTTTTGCCTAACTCAACATACTGGCCAAAGAACTCTATGCTCTCTGTGAAGAACTGCAAGAAGCAACAACAAATAGAAAACAATGTATCAATCATGACAGTTGTTGGGGACACCATTGACCAGCAATTTGGATTGCTACCAAACCCCACATCAAAAGAACAGCAGTCCTAATTGACAATAAATAAAAACTTGATCAATCTGAGCTGAGTGCAAGTTGCAATCTGAAAACTTAAGTCATTTCAAGAAATTTAGTCGGATCCGAGTTTTCAAAAACTCGGAAAAACACATTTTGCAAAATTTTTTGATTGGAAAAAGGTCCAAAGGTCACGGTGACCAAAAGTTAAACAACAACTGACGTAAGTGGACAATAGACTGAGTTGCGGCGAAGGTAGTTGTTCCAGTTTTGGGATGAGACAAAACCATTCATCAGCAATCGCCGTCGGTTCTTCTGGTTCGAGCAGTGGAAACAGGATGATAAGTGTGAATAGGAGAACAACAGCGATATCAGGGAACAAAAACGTTTGCTTGGATATTGGGTGAGTTTAATTAACGGTTTTAGTTTTGTTGATTAAATGACAGTAATTTCTATGATATAAGTCTCCTGGCAGATATAACGTTGAACAGGAGGAGCTGAGATGCGTGCAATGCCTGCCGCCAGTCAATAAAGTCCATCAGCCGCTTGCATTCTACTGCGACCTTAGGCTCTACAACTTTGCCAACCCGTACAGCTTTGGCGACGGCGAATGGCGTTGATTTGGCTATTTCGGAGTGGGTACAAGGCGATGGCTTTTTTGGCTGCTTTACCGTCCATGCAAACGGCACCGTCTCGCAAGACTCCAATGCGACACTCTTCTAGTACGTGATTGGACCGCTATTAGATGGTTGATATTATCTACTGTCAATGCCATTAACACCAGGCAGTTCTCGCTATCAACGGCGACAAGTACAGTCGATACTCATGGGATGCGCGGCTGTGGCACGACGGACTGGCACTCGGGCATCACCGACAGCATCGCCACACCTCGCTTACAAACTTGTCCACGTTCAGTTGGAGTCTGCTGAGAACCGCGCCGGTGCCAAAAGGTCGCACTGTTTTCGTGATGTTGCCCAACAACGAGATGACAACAACACGGGCCGTGTGATTCGCGCCAGCCAGTACCAAGAGTCCTGAGCGCTCGACTACACGTTTCGACTTCAACTACCACCTGTAGAAAAACTTGCTGCGTACAGCGCTGGCCACTGACGAGTTGTCAACATTCGCCAACAGCTTTGGCATTCTGTATGCAGTCATTCGCATTGTCAAGGAAGACTCACAATTCTTTGGTTTCTCGCTCCATAACGTGTCGTCATCCAGGCTCCTATTCCGTCTTCAAATACTCAATCAATATCTTCGCTGCGTTGGACGGCAAGATTCTAAGCTCTTGCTACTTCGAAATTCAGATGGACACAAACGCGTTAAACTTTCTCACGACCTTTTGCGCCAATAGAACCACGTCAATGAAACTTTCAGCGTCTACCCCACATGCAACTCAGACAGCTCGTCTTCAAACTCCTCGTTTTCTGCTTCGATTTTCTTACTCTGTGCTGGAAATTTAACTACTCCAAACTCTAATTACTCTCGGTTGCACTATTCTCGTATCTATTTTAAGTCAAATTATCAAGTTGCCATTTTTAATAATAATAATATAGTAATAATAACCGCTGATAGGTTATGATAATAACAGGGAATTCATGCGCTGAAATGTCGAAACCTTGGTGTAAAGTAAACACCCAACTGATTCTCAGGATGAAACTGCAGCCATGGCACAATTTTTACGCCACCACCATACCATTCTATATGTCCTGATCTTTTCATTCCATTCAACAAAAGTTCATCTGTCACATACTTGTTATCGACTTCCAAAACACTTGTGGTTATGCTATGCAACATCACCACCCGGTTAACACAATATACAACAGATTCCAACCCTTCCCGCCCTTTCAACCCCCAATACGAAAAATACGCTGCCGAAACAATAAACCTCAACAAACTAGCCACACTCTCGCCATCAAAATTTGCATACCCCGGCTTCGACTTTGTTCCGCCGAACGGGTCTGGTGACGTGTGGGCAAACAACATTCCGGCAATACAATACACAAGTCTGTCATGATGCACGTGCGGCGTTCTTATTTTGAAGAATGCTGTGATGTCGGTTTCCGTGCGTGTAATAAGTTGGGATGAGGAGATTGACGGGAGGCAGCGTGAAATTGTCATTGTGTTTGTTGACGCGCTGTGGATTATTACGATTGGGGAAAGACTTGTGCTGAGGGTAAGTCGTGCCGGTGGTAGAGGTGGTGCGGCATTGGGTATTACTGTTAGACGCAAAAAAGGTTTTATTTTAACATGGAAATTGAAATTAAATTTTTTAAAACCTTGCATTCTTGTTCTAATGGTTTGATATGAATCTTGTTGGTATAAGGATGAAAGATAGATCGAGGTACTGTTTTAAGAATTGGGTTTAGCAATCTTGCTAAGCGTCTCCCGAAACTCTTTTTTTTTTTTTTTTTTGGTTATTTTTATCCCGATTGAATACTACATTTGCATGCAAAGAAGCAAAGAAAGCTTTTGTGTCGCTGTCCGAAGTTCGTACCAATTCTCGAAGCAGCAAGATTGTGGATTTTATCGTTATTACGTAATAGTCAAAATTTTTTCCTTTTTTTTGTTCCTTTTTTCTTCCAAACCACCATCATCAGAAAATTCCATAATCTCTCATCGTAGTTAATTCGCGAATTGAAATTGCGGTTGGTAAAACAGGAATTGACACTATGTGTATAAATGGAAAGAGAAGAGGACGTTTATTGGGTGTGAATTGATTATTGATTTCAAGAAATTGTTTGTTGGTACCGGCCGATAATAGTCTCCATAAAATTTAATGCATCTGTCAGTGTCTGGATTTGTATCGATCACAATGTGGCTGTTTTCAAAGTTGCATTATTATTTTGAGTTTTCTGATATTTTTTTTTTGTCCAAAATCCTTCTCAATCATCAAGTTCAAAACTTGAACAATCTTTCATCGTATTTGGCTCTCCGAAGATCGTTGAGATCGCTGCCGCCGGTAAATATGAAATACAATTCAAAAGCAAACGGAATAGACGAAAGCCGCAAACAGCGCACAAACGGCGTAAAAATTTGAAAAGCTATTAATAACATTATTGCACAACTTCATTGAAATACGAAATTTTATCATCATAGGTCTGACATATCAAGGAAATTTGTACCTCCTTATTCGACATTATAAAAAGAAGTGATATTCTAAAATGGCTAAGTCAGTCCGAAAATTCCCATATGGTGCGTCATCCTGTAATTTTTGAAAGGTGCCTCCCAAGAAGATATTCCCCGTTTTGTCTCTGCAAGATTAAATACTGGTGCGTTGTGTTGAATAATCTTATTTTGCTTTCATGCATTGCTGTTGAATTGAGTCACTGTTCAATGCAAAATAGCTTTCGTTCAAACTGTTATTTGGAGCAATGTTTCTAAAATCAAGTTTCCGTGATTTATCAATCGACAACTCAAACAAAACAATAAACACAGTAATTACAGCGTGTTGGGGCATAAAAGATCAATTCAATAAAGAGTTTTGATATCCAATTTTTTGAAGTACATATCTCATATTACTTGTATTTGACTTTTATTTCCCCTCGGCCGATACGTGAATTTATGTAGCATGTTAGTAACCACGGTAATTTCAATTGATTGGTGTGATGTCTTATCGTTTTTGGGTATTTTTTATAATACCGAATTTTTATAATACTGTACAAAGTAGAAATGGTGAGAGCTTGATATATATAAAAAATAAACCGCCGTTTTTAATCGCTTGCGAATATTTGAGTTTGTTCATGACAAGTACGCGAGTACATCCAGTCACGAATTTCCAATGAATGCGTTTCTTGCAGTGCACTTCGTCTTTCAATGACGTATACTTGGGCTAATTCCCTCTCATACCGTAAACCACACCAATTTTTTGCGCCCATTGTCAACGTGTATTACTCTTCATCGTAAAGTTAATCTGAATTTGTTCAAATTTTTAATTAGCTTTCGATTTGTCGCCAACAAGCATAAGATTACAAGACTCTCTGAACCAAGATACTAACTTCATTATAGATATTAACTTCACCTTAGATACTAAGGCCATCATAGTTAAAAAATTCTCAAAGCCCCAGATTCCACAAGGCCAAATAAGAATTTGTACTTTCGTAGGACGGGTATGTGCCAGCATTAAAAGAAACGCACAGAGATAGCATCAATTTATTGGAAAATATCGATGTTCTTCTTCCGAACTACCGCAAACATGAACAGAAACAAGTTTAGTTTAAGTCGATTCCTTTGTCAATCTGGCCTTGTGTTTCGCGAGCATTGAAATAGACCGCAATAATTTCGCCAGGAGCTTCTCCTGAATATTGCAAATGTGGCGGAATCGCATACAATTTTCCCGTTCCAGATCTGTTCATTCCTCTCAAAACAAGTTCATCTGTCTCACTTTTATTTCGCCCAATCGGATCATGCAAGGCCAACGCATGGTTCACACTCTTGACAACAGCATCAATTCCGAAACGTCCTTTCCACCCCCAATACGCCTGATACGGTGCCATCACAATAAAGTCGAGAAGCTCGCGTGGGGTTGTGCCAGTGTACGCCCAATACCCCGGACATGATTTTGCACCACCGAATGGCTCAGGGATTGTATGGCAAAAAAGAATACCAGCGATGCAATATATGAGTCGATCGCGGTGGACAATATCGGCAGCCGAATTTAGACACGCCAGAATATCTTTTTTGGTGGTCGAATACAAGTCGCTAGCGCTTGTTTCAATTGGACATGGGGCGGTTACGATTCGGTTTGTTGCAGGGTCTCGAACTATCGAGATCGGAGCTGGCTTTGTTAGATAGAATCGATTGACTTTTGAATGCGTTGCTACATGTTGTAATTAATCAATGTGTATTTTAGCCAACAATCAAAAATCGACAAGAGTAAACGTGAATTACTCCGAATATACAATCGCGAGGAGCTCATATTTGGAAATTAAACAGCTGGAAATCTGTCTTTTTGAGCTCTTCGTTCTTTGTGGTTGTTATCCGGTGAATCGAATTTTTGCAAAATGCTGTGAGTTCTGATTCCTCAACAGTTCTTTAACAACAAAGCAGAAGTGATAATAAACTTACAGCAAACTTTATTAGTAACTGCGTATGAGGCGGATGGGCCTTGTGTAAAGCCTCTGTTGTCTTTTTTGGATATTGATAAAAGTTTTCCAAATCCAAATCCAAAAAAGGTTAATCAACGGTGAAGAACAATCATCTGTTATTTTTCAACCACATTGCTATGTTTTTTCAAAATAACAACGACAACAACAACAATAACAGCAAAAACCAAAAAAAAAAACTACCAAAATAATTTTACAGTATGTCTGAAAGCTACTCAAACAAATTCATTTTCCTCAATGTTTGAGCTTATAATAAGTAGGCCTACGTTTTGTTAAATCTGAATACAATATTTTTTTTGAAATAGAGAATTGTTCATGCATTATTCCATTTTTTCCTGACTCAGGTTTGGTCGGTAATTTTTCTGCAGAAAGTTCTCCCTCCACCAAATCTGGAAGAAGAAAAACTTTTTACAAAGCACCATTACGTAGCACAGCCACAGCCCAGGAAGTAAACAGACGATACGCACTTTATTGCCACAAAGACCATCATAGAAATCAATTATAAATTTCGCCTCATCAATATTCAAAATGCCACAAGGATCTTTGCTCGGTAATTGACAAACTTGCCAAAGGTGTTTTCCAGTGTTAGTAGAAACTGAACCGAACATCAACACCAGGCTTTGGTTCAAATTTCCGTATTCAGCCGCACAAAAACCACTCCACGGAACGGATATATACTTCACGTACACCAGTTATGTTTGCTCGCGATAACAATACAAACATGCTGCGCCTGAGCTCAAACATTGACGCCACAGCGCTTTCTGCCAGAGAAATATTTTTCAATTCCCATTCATTAGTTTTGCAGTGCTTTGGCTGCTCACGCTCGGATGTCTCGCGCTGCATTTATGCCGTGTCTGGGTATTTGTTTTATCAGAAATCGCCGTTTCCGTTTGGAGCACCAAGTTCAAACCCCAGCTCGCGTCCCGGGTATTTGGATTTCGAAGGCGATAATCCTTTGGATCTGTTGGCCTTTTTGATATCTTCTGCATATACGACTTACTGGAGTTTGCAAGGACGCGGCGGACTCGATGCAATCGTGGAGGCTGTCAACCACGTGCTTAAAATGGACAAACTAAACGAAAAAGACGTGCTTGATGAGCTTGTATTGCGTGGAATGTCCAAGGCAGGTCTTTTTGATTTATTTGCTCGAAGTACAACTTTGCTAGTTCCTTTGAGGGACAGCAGAAAAGAGCCTGGGGAGGCGTGTGTTACATTTTCGACGCGAAGAGAGTCACTTGAAGAATGAAATTGATGTAGTATGCAAATTGAAGCACAGTAGGGTGCGCGGACAAATGTTTCAAAGGATTTTTTTTTCCCCCTCTGCTTATTTATATTATCTCTTCATTATTTTATAATACTTACCAGTTTTTGAAGGACAATTTCAATTCCTGCCTCAACGACCTCCTTCTTTTTCAAAAAAAAAAGAGTACCACCTCACCAATAAAAATAACTGACTTTGATTTTTGATTAAAAGAGTTTGTTGAATTCATTGAAAAAAACGGCATAATCACCAAGATTGTGTCTGTGGGTAAGTACAGATATTTGTCTATTCCTTACTCAAACAAAAAAATTCCCCAATTATTATTTGAAATTTTACTTGCTGTTTTATTTCACTTTATAATCCCCTTTCTAACAAGCATGATCTTTTTATTTTCACACTTTTTCCTGACCAAGGACTATTTTTATAGTATTTATTGTGTGTATCAACAGACTCAGAGAGCAATGTGATGATACACTGAGGGGAATAGGAAATTATGAGTTTGTGGGTGGAAAGATTGTTGGTGTGGATCAATGACTTTGGTGGAGTTTCATGGGTTCTGTTCCTTTCTCCATGTAAACAGCATTAAATTGGATTTTTAGCAACCTATTTGGGATCTTCCAGAATAGCAGCCAAGAAAGGCAAGCATGATAAGACACTGTTCCACAGTGGAGTTTATGCTGTTTTTTTTTCTCTGAAAACCTAACCCATTTTCCTCTACTTGAAACCATCATTATCTTGTACACTGCAAATTATGTGCATTCCAAACTATTCTTTTATATTAAACTATAATTAAGTAATAGTGAATAAAAATGTGAAAATAGAAAATACATTCAAGAGTTCAAAAAAATTGTGTTCAATTGTTTTGAAGCTAACAAATTGATTTAAATCATCATGTTTCTGATGAATAAAACATTTTTCTATTGCTCTCATTATTTCAATTTTTTGTTTGCTTCTTTGAAAGTATCATACTATGAATTAACTCCTTGAGCAACAATTTTTTGTACACAGTGACACAAAATATCTTACTTAATTTTAGTCAAAGTCTGTTTTGGATGAGTGAAAAATGTTTAATCTGATTTGCATAATGGCCTGTTCTTTCATGCAATGTTTTGAAGCAGGCTTTAATAGTTTCTTCTTTTCTCCAAATACTAAATTTTCTGGAAGAATTTTACCAGAACAATCTCAGCCTTCAAAAAACTTTACTCTTCAAACAATTCCAAATGATTTCCAACCGCTTTTCCATTTTATTTTTGATGCATCTTTTATTTTACATTATTTCTTTTTTTTCTCTTTCAAAAAAATTATTTAAACTCAACATTTTTGTTTTTTGTTTTTATCATTGGTCACTTTAAATGAATGATGGTTATTATTGTACACTATTCTTTGATTTTGATTTCTAATTCTATCTAAACTCTTCCATTTGGTTCTGGGATACAAAGTATTTAATAGTTCAATCAAACCTACTGATTTAGTAACCAGCAAACCACCACTGCTACTTGCCAGAATCTTATACCTACTACTACTACTTTACTCAACTCTTGCAACCTTCAGCTTGCAAATCATTGTGAATGTGAAAATTAAATCAAATATCTCCACATGTTGGCAGATACATTAGCATTTCCACTGCATGATGAAGTTTGCAGTGCTGTGTAGTAGAGTACATTAAAAAAAGCCCAAATAGACGTAATATCATTTTTATTGATTTATTCTCACAGCAAACTCCCAACACAAACTATTTTTGCAAGAAATAAGTCAACACTGTGTTTAAAATCATCTTGGAGCAAATAATTTTCCTGTTTTCGCTTTCCAGGTACAATACAATTTGTAGTAGCTGTCAACTGTTGTGTCACAGAGTTTGATGCATGTTATGCAAAATTTTCCAAACATTCTTTAACTCTTTGAGAACAATTTCTATTGAATTTTAGTTAAGTGTCCTGTATCACTATAAAAAAAGTGTGTTGAAGTTATGTCTTGCATTAAGAATTGGAATTGCTGGCTTCCAATATAATGTTTCCAAACTGGACTATTATATGTTCTCCACCAGTAGTAACAACAGAATATAGCATGAAAATAGTCTTCTTTCATCATAAAGTTCATTTGAGTACCCAATATCTGTACTCACAAGTGCTTTTGATTGTGAACTATTATTATATAGTTTAATTCATATTGACAATACACTCATGCAAATTTAACATCTTGCTAAAACATCTGGATGACTGTTCCTATTATTAAGGGAATAACGCACTTTCTAATATACTTAAAAGCTACTTACCAGTTCCATGCAATCCATTATTAGCTCACAAATTTGATTGATTGTTTGCTCTCAATTTTTGCATTTAAAATTTTGTTTTATTTCAGTTTGGTTTGCGCTCTTAAAATTCCTCAACAGCCATTTAATTAATCCATTGTACATAATTTTCCCTTTGTTTTCACTCCTTCTCATTTTGAATTTACTATTTTCATACCATTTTTTGAGATTTTTGGGTGGAGTTGTTTCTGGACTTTTACATTGATTAGTGTGAGCTAGAAAAATGGACTTTATTTGAAAGAAATACTTGCTTCAAATATTATAAAATTACAATAGTCCTCTGGCCACACATTCCTGCTCTTGGATGAATTTCAATCTGAACATCAGATTGAAGTTTGTTTCTACATAGAAATAAGCTTTATCTGGAAACTTTTAACCATCTTGCTTTAAGAAAGAGTATTCATTAAAATCATTTTATGTTTTTCATAAAGTAAAAAATCAAGTATTCAAATATAGTAATTTTGAAAAAAGTATTAAACATGATGGAATAAATTGTGAGTGAATGAGCAGAATGAAATGTTGAAAAAGAAATTTGAAGTGGCGCAGTGCAGCAAGTCATTTTTTGTGAAAATACTAAGTGAGATTAGGTTTGGTGATTGGGATGGCTAAATATGACAATCATTGAAATTTAATGAGCAAATCTGCATCTATCGCCAAATTTACAATATCCATTACTGGCAAAAGAGCGGCAAGGTTTTTGTTTAGAGTTGTTGACATTAAGAATATTGTCAAGCTGAACTGTCCATGCCTGCTCAAACACATCAATTAGCCAAGTGCCATCTCTTTCCATAATCTCGCGTGTAATCACATCAACACCCAAAAAAACGCTCGGAAATTCAATTTGGGGCATGTTTGGATTAGCGTGACCTGAATCCAAAGTAGCTTTGAGCAACTCCACAAAACTTGCAAAATTTGTTTGCGTGGCCAAATATTGTGTAGACTTCCTGCCACACAGAACGGCGTAGCACGAGCTGCGTAACTGGTGAGACGTTGTTGGTTTGATTACTTTGCAAGATTTAAAAAATGGAGAAAGTGCAAGAAGCGTTGCCGTGGTTGGGACGCTTCCGTTGGAAGAAACACGCATAATAAAGTAGCCATTTTCGACTAGAGATGTGAGAGCCATGTGGATTTGGGTGATTGTGAGAAGATTATAACCGAGCGAATGGTTTTCATGGAAAGTGCCGGGCTTGATTGGACCTGACGGAAGCGTCCATGGCTTCTCGTCGAGATAGAGACAGTCTGCAATAATCAAGTTGTATTGGGCATTATTATTATTTGTATTCCTGGCTTTATGAGTTTTGTAGAATTCGGTCGATAGAATGTCAACGAAATTCACAGCATATCTAGGCGAATTCGCGCATTCGGCCATAAACAAATGGCCACCGCGAGATCGGGGGAGTGATATTCCGAAGCCAGAAGCTTGGGGAAAGGCTGAGATCAGCCACTGCGAGAAAGCACCGGGAGCAGCGCCAATATCCAGAAAGCGGAACTCTTTGAGAGTCTGTAAAGCGGCGGACAAACGCGACTCGATAACAACTTCCTGAATTACACTCTGCATTCGCTCGAAAAAACGTGCGGTGTGCTGCGTATTCAAATGCGCAATCTGCGACGACGGGACGGGTTTGTTGCGCTCAAATAAACTGTCGTTCAGCGCGTTGCTTCCCAACTTCGCTTTTTCTTCGCCGAGTCTGCGAAATACGGCACTAGTGTCTTTGTAGAACGTAACAATTGCCTCGCGCGACTGCTCTATGTTCAAGGACTCGGTTGATGTTTGTGTTTGGGTTAAGGCTGTGCTGTTGTTTTCCCCTTGGTTCTCCATCTTCTTAAATCAAAAAATGAAAGAAAAAAGGAACATAATACTTGAAGAATGACTGCGTTGGAACTTTAGAAAAGATCAAAGATTGTGTTCGACAGAGATGAGATTTTTAAGCAGAAAGGTTCCCAAGAAAATTTTTTGTGCAATTACTCTAAATACTTTCGACTTTCCTCTCATTTATTTATTTACCTTGATATTAATTATTTTGCAGTGGTGCAGAGACACTGGTTGAGCTTAATGTACCACTGGTTTTATAGTGCTGTTTGCATCGTGCAAACAACACACCATTTTTTAGAGCATTTTCAATTTATTAATCAAAAACCCGAAGAGAAGCTGTCACAATCCTCAGGTAAGCTCTTTTCATAGGATATTTAAGCCTGTGATGTCTAAATTCTAAGTAACGGCTTAAACAAACAGACAAGCAAGACCCCCCATTGACTCGCCCACGTCACACTCCGAGTGTGTTTTTACTAATAAAATATTGAATTATCCTTATCTTCCCTTCGGCCAGTGACGAAATAACTCAACTTTGAATATTGTGAGATTGTTCACTAAAATTCAGTGATGGATAGTGTGATTGATTTTAGTGAGGTGTTCTCGCTGTGAATGGTTGTTATTAAGACGTGCTATGCACGCCTTGTTTCACGGGACGAAAGAAGTCCAAAAAAGCTGGAGTTTTGCTTTTTTATTAGCTTTGTGAACGTTTGTAGTTATTTTCATGTTGTTCTGTGCATTCTTGCGAATAAACAGGATTGGAATCGAATAGAACATTTTGGAACTTTTTCCGAGACAAAAAATCTTCAATTTTTCAATTGGCTTGCCAAAAAAATCTAAAGAAAATGAGATTGAAGGAGATTGAACACTTCGATGCAAGAACCGCATCACTACCCGGTGCATTTATGATATAATGTACGACATTTTGGATGCAGATAACCGTTGTCTGATGCTGAAGGCTAAAGCGATTTCAAGACTAAAGGTGGCAAGTCCAAATCTTCTAATGAAACTCCAATGAATGCCAATGGTTTGGAGGCATATAACTAATTAATAAAGACATGGAAACTTCCTTTAGTGAGCAAGACCTGGCTCTGCCTTCAACTGATTTCACTTTAATGCGGTATTGGCAGCAAAGTTTGCCTCTGCTAAAATTTTTGTCTATGCAGGGAGACAGAATTTTTTTCCAAAGCGAGATTTTGGTGGCGGTGTCTGTTTTTTGTCTACCCACGGAGACAACTCTAAGTTCATGTATTGTTTTGTCTGCTCAAAATGACATTTTTTTTGTTTGGTATCCAGTTTTGTTGACCCATGGAGACAACTTTAAGTTCATGAATGTATGTTTTAGTCTACCCACGGAGACAACTCTATGTTCATGGTTTTATATTAGTATCCCTATGCCTGACTGATTTTGTCTATACACAGAGACATTCTAATAATGATTACAAATTGGGTTGTATGCAATGGATTTAAAGTTTGACATATTCTGCAGACACATTCCTAAAGTCTGAAATCACCATGCTCCTTGCTTGATTTACATTGTAGCCAACAATCACATGTATCCTGTATTAGAAGAAGAGTTCAGGAGGAGTATTTTTGCTTCTGAGAGAATGAAAGGTACCTTAAATACAAGAGACAATACAGTGTATTCATGTATCTCACAAGACCCAAAGTTGTACTATATTTCAATCAAGAATGATTCTCCAAAACATTTCAACACAATTCCAATATACTGGCAAGTCATTGATAATGGCAACGTTATGTTGCATCAGCTGGCAATGAAGATGAGAGGCAGAATAGTTTGATTAAGGACTGATTGCATGGTAGTTGAAGATGGCAATGATATTGAATGTAAACTAGGTATTGGCAATTATCGAGTTGAAGCATTACCAAAGGAGTACAAAGTGCCTCAGCCATTCAAGAGTACATATTCATTTCAACTTGAGAATAAAGATTGGATTCCTGCTCAAGATAGATTAGAACGTTGACTATTAACTGGAATGGTAGGTACTTGGAAATCAATGGAAGTGAGAGAAACCATTAAAGAATTGGAGCCAGGTTCATTTGTATTATTGGCAAGTAAAAACAAGGCAGCGAGATTGATTAACAGACAGACTGTCCATCACTTCTTTCATATTGACAACAATGACAAGTGCAACCTGAAAGAAACAGTAAAGGCAGCCAACAGATATCAATACATTTTCATTGATGAAAGCAGCGATTTATGAAATCTTGTATTATGTGAAACTGCAAACAAAAGTCAAGTTTTGTTGGTTTTTCACATGGAGGGAGAGCTTTAAAAGCTTGATAGTAGATCAGATTGTAAAGGTAGAATTTGTGTTTTATTGTAAGATTATATTTTCACAGAAAAGAAAAACAAAGCCCTTTTAAACCATTGTATTTGAAATTCTATTTCAAATTCATTCCTTCTCAAATTCATTTTGAGATTGATATCACTGATTCATT
>JADGJH010000859.1:0-13708 GCA_027596945.1 Physocladia obscura
TTCACTTTTATTGTTACTTTCTTATTTCTTCATTTTTCTCTTTTTCTCTTTAATTTTCTTTTTCTGGAAACTTCTTTTGTTCTTTTTCAAACCAAAACTATAATAGCCTGAACTATGAATGCAAATAAAAAGGAATCTTCTTAAAAACTCAAATCTTTGGCTATTAAAACCACTAACTAGAGGTTCATTCTGTAACAGTAAAAAGAAAATAATTACTACTTAGTACTATCATGACAAATCAATTACTTATTCACATTTTCCATAATTTTGCTGGAAGTTCTGAAATGATATATGCATGGCAATTATGCAATAAATAAAGTATCCAATTTTGTATAAAGTCTTGACTGCTTTATGCAGCCTTACACAAATTTCAAATTCCATTTAAGAAAATTCATCAAGTTGCACAATTAATTGTCGCCAGCTGGCATTGAACCTGCATTCCCTGTTACAGCAGTTCAGCACATTCCAACTAAGCGAAACAGTGAATATACTAATAAAAATAATTGTTACTTAGTCATGTGATGAAGAATCAATTACTTATCCAAATTGTCCAAAATTTTACTTGAAATGATAGAATAGCTTTATTCTGTCCACATGTTTGGCATCAATTCTGGAAGAAAAGTTTGACTTGTGGTCAATTGTGCCAAAAGTTAGAGCAACAAGAGCCAAATTTAGCCAAACTAATTGCAATTACTATCTGTATAAATTAGTAAAACAGTTTTATTGTTCGAAAAATATAGCTACCCCTCTGATTTGGAAACTGGGTTTGGCTTAAATTTTACTGCAGATTGTTTAATTCCATTGTGATTCTTTCTCAGCCGCAGATGATTCCACTGGATGGTGGAACAGGGTCAGTTGTATTTTTTTATACTTAATGCTTCTTAGTTTATGCTTTTATTGTTATTTATTTGTTTATTTTTATAGGAGCTGTTGCAACCTTGTGCAACTGTTTGTCGTATATTTTTTGAGTGGGAAATTTCAACGCTTTTGAAAAAGTTTGATGACAAGAATCATGAAAAGAAAGAAATCAAAGAATTTCTATCTTGTTTTCAATTTAAACGCTTTCGACAATGGGACATACTTTTTCGCGATTTTTTTTACAATGCCAAACAGTTGCAATTGCCCCCATCAAAAAAACCAGTTTTAGGTGGTTTCTAATTAAGTCTTCCAGCTGTTTTGCTTACTCCTGAAGGAAAAGAAACTCTATCAATGGAGCCAGTTCCGCTCTTCAAAATTCGCGTTTGTAAACAAGAGAATCGAAAAATATTTTGAGAGGAAAACTTTGGTGCACTAGGGTGCACTGAAATGAATCTTAAGCCATAATATATTATTATATTGTTTGACTAAGTGTACCAATGTATTCCAATTTGTGCCAGAGTTATGTACTGATGAGCATTTGTAAATTACATTGTAAAATAGCAAATTATAAATGTAAAAGTGTATTTATTATATTTATTGTGCGTCAAAATTATCTTTGACGCCATTGTTTTAATTAATTCATGTAAATCAACATCATCAGTTTATTGAAGACAATAAAGATAATAGGTTAAAAAAAATAGTCTACTTAACTGTCTAAATTTTTTAAAAAACACCTTGGCTGTATATTAAATTTTATGGCACAGTAATAACATTAAAGTCTGCAGTCTTTTTTGTGCATTTTTTACTGAAAAGAATACTATTTTTCATATAAATCTACAAACTTTTCATGTAGAACATCTACAATGTATCCCAACAATTTAACTATGTGTTCACAACATTATATATTCTTGTTGTTACCATTTCAATTGCCAACAACAGAAACCGCTAATTTTTTATTGTATCAATTTTACACCAAAATATTTTCAGGGGATATTGATGATAGCCCAGTAACGGCAAGAAGACACCTCTAGAACTCGCTTTTTCCAGGACAGTTTTTGCGCCAGTGGTCAGATCTGCCACAATTGAAGCAGGGTTGTGGTGGTGGCTGCGATGTGTTGTAAGAACGTCCGGATTTTTTAGCCGAATAGATCTCAGTGCCCTGCTTTGTTTGACTGTATCCGGCGCCAACCACATGAGTACCATTTGAATCGTAGTAATTAGCAGAATGGTTCGCGCGTACGGGTGTTGTTACGGTATATGGAGCAGATGGACTTGGCTTCACGGCGTGTGGGGGGTTACAACTGCAGGTGTCGTAACCTGCCTGGTAAAGTCCAACTCTTTCTCCAACTGTTTCACGCGTACTTTCAATTCATTGGTTTCCTTCTCCGAATCTGCCAACTCTTTTTTTAAGTTATTAGCTTGGTCCTTCCAAATCTTAGCATCCTTCTCTGCGTTCTCCAACTCTTCCACGAGTTGAAGAACAGAACTTTTGGCATTCTCCGCCACACGCAATACGCTTTCTTCAAGATTAATGTTCTCAAGAGTCGAACGAAGTTCGTCCACAGCTTTGTCGGCATCTGTCAAGCAAACAATTAACCAAAGCTCACACAGGCACAATGTATGGGCGATCTACTTTGCGAGCGAGGCGCGGAAGTCTCGGTGCTTGCAGTTTATGCTTGGTTGGTGTTACTGTCACTTTTGATCATGTTAATTTGGTAACTTTTGATCATGTTTATTTGGTGATGTCGATCGTTTTATACAGCAAATTAGGGTTAATTTCGGCGGGAGGCGAGACTGTGCAAATTATCGGATCGTTAAGCTTATTACCAATATATGTACAGGGACAGGAGTACAGTCTATGCATCGCATATGCAGCAGTATTGTAATGTTGCGATAGCTTCGTTGCCTTATTCAATTTTACATATATCCCAACCATTAACCTTTATTGGCAGTAAGGTCAGTTGTTTGTCTATTTTTTTTCTTCTTCGTCCTCTTTTTTTTCGTCTTTCTTCTTTTCCTCATTTGAGGAAGGGCTTGATTTATTGAAATCAGTTCAAAAGGAATGAGTGGAGATGTTGCCCGCGAGCGCAAAAAACTTCACCTCGTCCTCCGCCCTGTTTCACAGCCTTTTTCTTTCCCCATTGGATTACATTTTATATTCGATTTTGTTTCAAATAAAATTTGGTGAGGGTTGGCCGGACCAAAATCGTTTTAACGGATCGCATAGCGGACACAAGCCAAGTCAAAAGCAAATAAACCCCACAAGAAAATTTCAATGGATTCCCTGACTGACGCCAGTATGCGGGCGTTGCTTGACAAGAACGACCGGATTCGCGCAATGCTTGGGTCCGCGTCTGGCGTTGAACACTTGGTGCCATCAATTGTGGTTGTAGGCGCGCAGTCGCACGGCAAAAGCAGCGTGCTTGAAGCCGTCGCAGGCGTAAAGCTACCGGCGGGAAGCGGCATGGTAACGAAGCGGCCACTGATGGTTCAATTAAGACGCGGTGAAACGGATGAAGTCAAGTTTACTCCTTTCGTAGGTGCCAATGCAAAAAATATTGGCAAGACCGAAGTAGCAGAACACGTGACAGATGAAACCCTGCGCACAGACGAAATTGAGGCACAGTTGGGGAACGAGACAGGCATCGTCAACTTGCCAATGATCCTGCGTATCCAGAATGCGGATATGCCAGACGTTACCCTAATCGATTTGCCTGGAATTACGTATAAGAACGGCGTAGAGGACCGCATCAAGACCCTGATTGATGAGTATATCATGCCAGCATCGGCAATCATTCTGGTTGTGCACAACGCCTCAGTGGATACAGAGACAAATGAAGGCTTCAAACGCGCCAAAATTGTCGATCCAAGTGGCAAGCGTACACTCTGTGTCCTCACACATGTTGACATGGTAGCGAATGATTCCAAGCTCCTTGAAAAGAATGTCACCGCATTCCTGGACTCGTCCTCTTCTTTGCGTTACATTGCCGTCCGCAACCCTGGGTTTACTGATCATGACAGTATGACACACGCAAATGCCCTCAAAGCCGAACGTGAATTTTTTGCAACACATCCAACGCTCTCAAAGTCGAAGTACCGAAGTATCACCGGCTCTGCGGCTCTTATGAAGCATGTGAGCGTAATGTACCGTGATGCCGTCATTGCATCGCAGAAACCGATTCGCGAGGAACTTTTTCGCCAACGAGCCAACATCGCAAGTGAATTAGAGCACATCCCCAAGTCCATTCCAGCCGCAAGCAGATTTAATGAGCTCTGGATGTCGACCGTCCACTTTCTGGGATCTGACGCCAAAGTTAATGCTACCCCAAAGCGCCAGATTTTTGAGTGCTGTGACAAGTTATCGCAGTCGCTCTTGCGCATCCCCAAAGATTTGGTTAAGGACAAGGGGAGCGTCAAAAAACTAAATTTGCTTGTTTCTGCGCTGAAAGATGTGAATGGGACCATGCTGCCAAATTTTATGCCATATGACCCTGTCAAAAATTTTATTTCCGAAATGGTTCAAGTTTATGCAACTCAGGCTGTTAATAGGCTGGAATCTTGCTTTGAAGACAGTATCAAATCGATAATTGACAGTGTAAAGTCGCACCTGATCGAAGAGAATCCAGACGAACTCTTTGAAGCATCCATTGATCTTGTGGAGAATGAGCTGATTTCCGTAACAGATGAAGTAATTTCTGCTCTGAATTCCCGCCTTTCTGACTCACTCTTAGAGGAAACAAGTATTGTTCTCACATGCAACCACCACTACTACAAAAATACCCTGGACCATCTTGAAAGTATCGATTCCAGTGGTGACACATGGGCTAAAGATATTCAAGAAGTAATTGAGGAACATGAATCATTTTGGTTAAATGACTTATGTGGAGGTAGTCATTCATTGACTTCGAACACCAAAACGTTTTTCTTCACCTTTTGCGCGTATTGGAAAGTTTTTGTCAAGGCCTTTATTGACACAATCGTAAAAGCTGCACAATGCAAGCTTTATTATTTGAAACAACATGTTTTGGATCATTTGAAAAATGTGGATGATGATGTGATTCTGGAGTCGTTTGCTTGTTTCCAACAAACTGAGAGACGACGTGCAGAGTTGGAGGAGAAGCAAGAGGCATTGGAAAATGCACAAAGAATGTTGGATGGCGGAATTCTTCGAGCTATTCCGCGAGCAATCAGTTCAGCCAAATGCAAGATGACATTTACAGCCAGTACAAAAAGCACAGAGAGATTTTCTTCAAGGTTTGAGTTACTTCATTTTTCAGAGGATGAAACTGAAGAGTGATCTGAACATATTTGCTTTGATATCTGCTGCTATATTGATATGTTAATGATTTTATTGGTTTGTAATTGATTTACAGCAATTTGTGTGAAAGTTTTCCAAATAAATTTTTCACAACTGATTTTCAACTTGATTTTCAACTTCTTTTTTTTCTTTTTTTTTTTTTTGGTGCCACTGCCATCAATAAACTGTTAAAACCAACAGCTACAGAATGTCCCAGCAGCCAAACTTGCAAATTGATTGTAAATAACACTGAATGCAGAAGAACACTGAAACAGATTGCGCAAATGCTCAATTGGTTTATGCAATTTACAAACAGCACAATGTGCTTTTTAAACTCATTCATGGATCTGGACCAAGATCAAGACTGAACACGCAGATATGAAAGTTCTGGCTAAATTGGTTGAACTTCGCCGCCGTCAAGAGAAGCGAGCAGTTCTTCGCTTTTTGCTAATCCAAATTCGAACGAGCCTGCGACCAAAAAGCAGTCCCGAAATGGAAGGACGAATCACCTTTTGTCTGCTCACTTGAAAAAGGAACACTCTTTTTTGTTAACCGGGAGGATACTGTCGAACAGCTTCAAAAGATTCATCGCTCCAAATTCGAAAGAGCCCAAATTGCCGAAGGAAAAGAGTGGATTATTCCTATTGCTGACAATGTCTTGGGACTAGGAAAGTCGGCGTTCGGCAGGCATTACATTTGCAGATCGAGAGCCATGGCCCGAAGCTGCCAACAGAAATCCGTTCCAACAGGCTCTATGCAACTGCCACACGGTCGCAATCCCTTTTCGAAAAGGAGCATTGCTAGAAGATACCTTTGATGCCGTGATTCTCAAGTATCTGACAACAGCCTTGAAGCCTATGTTTACGACTGAACCAGCCATTCTTACCCAGCATCCTAAAACCAGTGATGCTTTCTTGGTTGACCTAACAGAATCAGTTGGACCCCTCTTCATTGTACTCGACGAAATTGGTGCTGCGTTCTCTTTTGCTGATTTGGATGACTTTCAACAACGGGAGAAGTTCTTGTTGTTTTGCGATACCGTGGTTGGAAAATGGCTTTCGTTGAAGCATGTGTTTTTTGTGCTGCTCGGTCGTGGCTCTTTCCTTGGCTATGTTGGACGTCGCTCCAATCATTCCCAGTACATTTACTGTCAAACGTCTGAAACTTCATCTCCTTCGAAAAGATCCGATACAGGAAATCTTGGAGCATACTCTTATCTCTGATAAAATGACAATATGTGCCGGATTCGGACTTTCAGAAGCACAGGCACGTCAGGCGGCGGTACATCTCTTCAAACAGACAAACGGCCTCCCTCGTTCATTGATCCATGCTTTAGAGCAATGCCATTCGTTGGATAATATACTTCAATATAATGAACCACTTATTTTACCGGGCTTGGATTGGAAAAGGTTTTATAACAGATTCAAGACAAAACCCCAGTTATGAAACTTTTGAACGCTTCACAAACAAAGTCGACATTAAACATGATGGAAATTACTACTAATAGTGTAGGGCAACAGGTACATCTCGATGTAATTACCAACAACTCGTGTGTTGTTTGGGATGGATCAGCAGAAGCAGCCCAAGTACTCATCCACTCAATTGTAAAATCGTATCTTGAGGGCTGGCTTATGCCATTCACTGATTATATACAGTTTTTTTGGAAACAGTTCAGCAGTATCTGTTGATTACCCAAATGTGTTTGAATGGATGTTCTTGAAGCGATTTCAGGAAGCGTTCTCCTTATCAGGGAAACCGCGAGACATCATGCCAGCTTATTTCAACACTCCAATATTTGGAGTATGTGACGGTGTCTCTTTTTCCATGTTCACTTGACCCATGCCAAAAATCACCGAAAACGGTAGTCGATCACCAAATCTTGATTCATCAACTGCAAAACCTGGCAGTTGGGAAGGCTTAATGAAAAATATTGATCAGCTGGGAGATATTTGCTTGAAACCTTTGCCAAAATCAGCTTCATCTGATGGGTTCCTGATTACAATGGCGACCTTACGAAGGGAGCCAGTTAAACTCACATGTGGCCTGGCAGTGAAGAATTACTTATTAACGCCATTTTCTTCCGATCATCTGTCAAGGGAATGTGATGTTTTCAACCGAATGTTTCACGGTATTGATCACAAGGGACGTCTTCACATATTGTTCATTTGTTGTACATGTTATGCAAAGGAGCTAAGCTTGAAATTCGAGGGAAAGTTGTTTTTTGTCTTTTCAGACAAAAAATTATTTCCAAACATTGACGAAGTAATTCTCCTGAATTTGGACACACCGAAACATCGGGCTGAGTTTTTTGGAGTAGAAGGCGAGCTGTCAGGATTTGTGGAGAGAGTTGTGAGTAAGGCTGAGGTGGAATATTCTGTTATGTGAATAAAATATGTGAAAAGTACATATATGAAGTAGAAATTTGACCAACTGTGTAACTGCCTTCTAGTAATTATGTAGGAGTTAATGGATGGGCAGGTTTTAGAGCAAGAATAAGTAATCCATTTGTGTGTGGCACTAGTCACTCTGTTATTAGTGTTCTGTTATTATATGTTAAAGCAAGAAGCACAAAAACAACTTTTTGGAATGGCTAACATGAAGATTTGGTTTGTTTCTTTTATGTAATTTTCAGATTCAATATTTATCAACAGATTTTAAAAATGAATTGAGCAAAAAAATGTTTTGGTTCTGGATCACTGCTCAATACACACATTAAAGATACTTTTTATGCTGGTGGTGTTTTATTAATATTTTGCCTGTATATTCACCTGACTTTAACCACATATTTGATTGAATGATTCAAAATGTGCATCATGGAAAGAATCCTCATTGTCTGTATCATTTTCTGCAGGTTTGAAGTTCATTTGTGTCAAGTTTGTAAATATTGTCCATTTCCAATTCCTGAATTGTTCTGGCTGGCAGCTTTATTTTAAAGTCCTCTAATTCTTCATCAAAACCATCTTCATCATGAATGGTGTCAAATTCGGTAGCATTTATTGGAATTCCATGTGTTTTTGGGTTGTTTTCAATAAAATATATGTTGTGACTGATAATGGTCTCATTGTTTTGTAGTAATATTTTATAACCACGTTGAATGTAATTTTGGCCATCAAAATTTGAATATCCAATGAATCTACCCCAGATGGACCTATTTCCTGTTCTTTGCACCTTTGAGTTTCCAAGGATTCTTGCATAAGAAAGACAGTTTGGCACGTGTAGGTCACGTACTATTGGCTTCTGCAATAAGTAGCTTCATATGGAGTCATTTTTTTGCCTGCATGCACTGTCATATTCCAGACATGTGCATGAAATTCAAGTGTAATGGCCAAAGGTCTCTTGAGGCCCCAGTCTCAGCTAAGTCGCTACAAACTGCATCAAATGCTTCTCTCAGTCAGCCATCAATTTTTCCATGTTGATTGTATGCATTTGTTGCAGTAGATTCAAGTATTATCCCTGAAAATTTGAGTTGGGACCTGAATTCATTGTTGAAAAATTCCCCACCTGAGTCTGAGTAAAACATTGCAGTTTCTTGTTTGTTGCACATTTCAAGTGGTTTTTTATGAACATGATTTTGTTTTTTGGCTTCTGTGGTTGACATGAGGGGGTAGATGAAACCAATCCTATTCTGTGTACATTAATCCCCAAAGCACAAGTTATGCTCATGCCAACTCTACTGAATTATTTCTTTCTGGGTAAACAATGTCTGCTGAAATTTGCCACAGCTTATCTCCATCTTTTTCATGTTGAAGTGGATATGGCAGCTTATGCATCTTACAAAGAATGCATGCTTCACAGAAATCTTTTATATATTTTGGACAATAAATTTTTAGACTATTGACTGATTCTGCTGTTGTTGATTTGTTCTGGAGTTATGTGCATGAATTTTGAATGCCATAGATCAATGGTCTTGGTATGTGGTAGTCTTTGGCTCAAGTAATCTTGTTTTTTGTTTTTTGATATTGGCACTTTCCATGTGCCATGTGAGCATTCTATTGCCATTGCAGTAGAATCCATATTGTTGTCAGAGAGCTTTCCAATGTGGCATTTCTGGTCTTTGTGGTTAAACTAATCCTGATTTTAGGCTATCAACAATGGCAATAAGGGTAGCTGGAGATATTTGAACTTCTTGTGCACCTTCAATGGTAAGTTTGGTCATTTCTTCTCCTATTTTTTGCCTGATGCTGTTTTATGAATGGTCAGGTCAACATATTTGATGTTTTTGAGAATTCAGAAGTGAATTGTAACATCCAGAGTCCAGGTAAGCTTTTTGGATTGAATTTTATTTGTTTTTGTAAGTGCAGTTAATGCAATAGAAGAAAAAGAATAGTTTAAAATTGTGGTTTTCACCACCTTTATTTCTTTTCCATTCAACTTCTTTCCATTTATTTCAGCCACTATTGCGTCAGTTTTAGCTGGGGTTTGAAAAACTACCAAAGTGTATGTTGACTAAGGTTACAAAGCTGCAAAAAGGAGGGAAATCAACTGATTGGACAAAAAAGCTGGATGTTGTGTACTTTCCAACAGTTGGATATGTTGTTACCGTGGATATTGTTTAAGATGTTGTTTTGGTTGCTGAAGATGATGTGGATGATGTCAACATTTAAATCTATTCTTTCTACAAATAAAGTAATGTACCCCTTTTTTCTCACCTTCCTGGAGAGATTGGCACCTCGACTGCTTTTCAAAAATGCTGCAACATTTGTGGAATTGAATTACAGCCCACTGCACATAAAACACCATCAAAAAGCTAAGAGTCCACTTGCAAAACTTACTAATATGATACACTCTCTCCTTCTACAAACAAAAGGTCTTTACAATTGTTGGGCCAGGTCTTTGAGCATGTACTGCACCTCAAAAACATACTACTAGTCATTTCACACAACAGCAAATCATCATAACAGACTAGGTATACTACCACAAATCAGCCATCTTTGTGTCTTTGAATGCAAAGCTTGGTGGTATCTAATACGTCCCACAGACCATGTTTCAAAGCTGGATTCAAAAACCAGACTTGCCACTTATGCAGGATGTATTTTCAATTCTATATTAACTATTATTTAGCATATATTCAGCATGTATAACATAATTTCCCCCCAGTCAAGTGATTTCTGTTTTGATTTTGAGTTTTTGTCCCAAGATTTGCCACAATTCCTTGGCAACCAATGTACTGGCTTTTAATTCCAAAGAAATGAGAATTTGACTTTATTTTGATGCATCTATTGTGGAACTATTGCAAATTCAAGCTCACTGTTTCCATTCACAATATCTGCTTTTTCAAATTTTATGACATCTCCCAACATCCAATGAAGCACAACAAATTTGACACCTATGACACAATTATCCATTGGTATTTATTGTAATTCTATTGAAAAGCAACTTTGCAGTGTTTTGTGTTTTCTGGCTGATTGGCTTGTCCAAATTTGTGTCCAGACAAAACATAGTAAAAAAATGAACAAACTTGTTTCTAAACAAGTTAAAACTCCATGTCCTTAATTCATTGAAAAAGAAAAGTTTTGTCAGGTTGTAATGGAAGACTTCCAAAACTGGGACAAATGAAAAAGACAAAATGTCTTTGTCCCGGCAGGACAGGCTATTTGTAAAGATGAAAAAATGGTCTTGACAAAAACAAATTTTTATCCCAAAAAAGACAAAACACAAAAATGAACAAACAGCCAACTCAGAGCACCAAAAAAGTACCCAAAACACCAGCAGCAACAACAGCAATCAAACCCCATGGAAATAATTAGCAGCCGCACGAAATCAAAAATTTACTGAATATTATCAAAGATGTCCTTCTGTCTGGGTCAAATGAATGGGATGTCATCATCACAAGGTATATGGCACTAGGCTACAATTGAGACGCAGAAGCTGTTAAAAGCAAGTACAAGAATCTACAAAATGTCAAGAAGAAAACTGGAGATCCTACCTGCCCTCTGCAAGTTGTTTGCGCAAAACAAATTGAATGTCAAATTGATGAAAAAAATGACACTATTGTGCTAGACAACGACAATAATAATGGTCCAGATGCAATTAATGGCAACAATGGTATTCAGCAGGACGCAGTGTTGGACAATTTGCTGAACTTGCGCAGCAAGACCTTGACAACAAAATTGAAAAAGCGCAATCAAATAATGAAGCTGATCCTGACAGTGATGACAACATCCCAAGTTCACAAGTAACCATCACTAGCAAACAACCTGCATTATATGAGCTCCCAAAAATCAGGTACTGTTTTTCTTTATGTCTTTACCACTCAAACAATATTTCTAGTTCTACTCCTATTGTAACAAGCAGAGTTGGTCTCACAGGAAAGGAACTTCAGTCCATTGGCGCTGCAAATTTGTGTTGCACATCTGATCCAATGAGTGTATCAGAATTGTTGTCATCAACTTTGAGTACATCGGCAAAAAAAAAGAAGGCTATTGACAATTCAATTTTATCATAAGTTCATTATTTTATTATTACTATAGCATGTGCATATTATTACTGTTTATTTTCTTAGAATACAGGATGATTCAAAAAATTTGATGCAATTATTGGGTATGTTTCTTGTCTAAAACAAAAAGAATGCAAATGATGAAAGGGAAAGAAGACAGGAAGAACGGGAAGAATGAGAAGCACAGCAAAGGATGGACTTGGTAGTTTTTTCTGTCAATAAAACCAAACTTGTTCTTGACAAATGGCTCTCATAATTTGACTTGTTCACCCCATAGAACTTGTTGCTGGTAAGTTGGCCATACAATTTGATCATCTTTGATATTCCTGAGCGATAGTAGAAGCGCCAATTCTGCGTTTGATAATACACAAGACAAAGTAGCAGGGAGGATACCAAACATCTCACATAATGTCTTGTTTTCCATAGTTCCACAATAATAGTGCAGCAGCAATCCAAGCACCATGATTTTTGATGTTACTTTTGGTAGTTGTCTGTTTCGGCGCCCACCACTCTTGACAATATAGTATCTGTTAAGTAGTTCCAGAAATGTACACATATCAACAGAGACAATGTTGATGAAGCCTCCTTGATTTTTGTTGTAGCTGCTGAGTAATTGCTGCCAATAGCAATTGTTTGGATTTCCCAGATTTGCATTTGTCAATTGATTTTGTAATTGAAGCTGATTTTTTGCCCTTAATAATGCCAATATTCAAATGCGCAGGCATAGATTGTGTGCAATGCAGACAATGCAAAGCAGTAACATTGGGCTTGCATTTGTTTCAAGCTCAGCAATGTTCATTTTTTTTTTTTTGTTTGTCTTTTTTGGAACAAATGATTTGGTTTATTTTTGGAGACACCATCGGGACAAAATTCTGGGACAAACTGCCTGTCGCCTGGACAAAGACATTTTGTCTTTTTCATTTATCCCAGTTTTGGAAGTCTTCCATTGTGAATCTCAAAAATGTCAGATGGGATAATCTGAGACCAACACAGTTCAAACTGAGCAACTAGATTTTGTCTCATTCATTTCCACTATTGTCATAAACTAATATTCAGTATTTTGCTAAATCAACGCAAAATGGCGTGTGTGTACCAATTAACGTTCAGTGCCTATCAACTACTACAGACTACTTCATCAACTCCACCAGTCATCTTGTCTTCAAATTTCAACAACTACAAAAATCCAAGCCAGTCACCTGCTCAAAATCGTCCATCCCTGACAGTGTTCATAGCTTGAAAAAATGCTCTTTCAGTGTCATTAGTATTTACTGCTCTGCAAAAAATAGAAGTAGTGGAGGCAACAATCATGACAATGAACAGACTGTACCAACATGACGATGACGCGTCGAGCTGACGTCCGTTGTGTAAATCGCGTGGAAGATGCAGAATCTCGAGGGCCTTTGCCTTTGCGGCACTTTAGGCTGGACTAGAACCGTCTGAGTAACGCCGCGTGTCAAATAGCAGCACTAAACGTGCGAACTGTGTCGATGCAAGCATAACCACAAATTCAAACTCTACCGCCATCCGCCTCGAACTCCCAAAGTCCTCCGAAGCCAGACATGTTAAGTCTCACACCACTGTTACTCACAATCATCTCCGCACCAACACCATTTCTGACAAGATCAGCATTCTCATTAATCTTGAGTTTCTTGCCCTCAACCTTTTTCGGCCAACCGTCTATCACCATACCCTTTATCTCGGCAACAGACTGTCTCAACCAGTCCATCGTCAATCTGAACAGTCTGCTTTATCTGTATTTAAATAACAACAATCTGGAGGAGTTAATCTATGCCAAACCCACACGTCTCTACCAGTTGCGCGAATGTAATTGACAAATGAACGTTCTGGCAAATTTTTGTTGCCAGGAAAACCGCATTTATTTTTGATAAAGATATCTCTTTCTCGTTATCGACCATTTTGTGTTTCCGGAGTATTTTGCATTTATGTGTTTCTGAAAATCCTAAACTTGTTACTGACGATGAAGCTGTGTGCTTAAAATTTATGGTTTGAATTTGCGTCTGTTAGAATGACTTGCGATGAATTGCTCTGAGCAATGAGCTCAGCGAAGGGTAAGTTAAGCGAAAAATTCAGTCAGGGGAAGGAAACAGCAAGTGAAA
>JADGJH010000860.1:0-13697 GCA_027596945.1 Physocladia obscura
CGTTCGCTTTTCCTCCTTGGCCGAATTCAGGCCAATACTTCACGACTTTATCTGATAGTTTGATTCGGTTTGTGTCGATCAAATACAGGAAAATCTTTTGCAAAATCTATTAGTAATGTATTTGTAATTCGATCTTGTTCAACTAACCGTTGATGTGACAAACTTTGATGAAGAAAACACTTGCTGTAAGGTGTTTATAGTGTATTGAGTTTGGTAGGTTGTATCGGTGTATCCTCCAGCAAGATCAGCCACAAGTTCGCCATTAACTATTTGAAGACAAAATAAATTCAAAGTAGAACAAAACAGGCACAGTTAGTAGCACAACACTGAAAAAAAGAGAAGAATGGATATAACGCAAATGAAAAAATAATTTGAAAGCTTATAACTTCTTACCGTATACAGTAGCCTGAGAACCCAGATCATTCCCCTCTTCGAAAGTATTTTCCATAATACCTCGCAAACTTTCGAATTCTGGAGTTGTAAAACCTTGTACTTGAGACTTCGAAGAAGGCGGAGCATTGAGGCCAAAGAATTTGTACCAGATGCTGAAAACCGGCCCGGAACGAAGAAAGTATAGCTGAAAGGCATAGGCCCCCCCAAAAGCAACAACCACAATTCCTAAGAAACTTTCGAAATTTACCAATGGAATCTGTTTTGGAGCCAACGGTATGCAGTATATTGGTTAGCAAGTCTTGCCAGGAAATGCTTGTTTACCGCCAACCATTGCCGTGCTGACAAATGCAAAAATTTCAGAATTTTCAGTCCAAAAACATTGAAAACAAAAAATCAACCGCATTTTATTTACTTAATTTTTGTTCTTTCTCTGTTTTACTATTCTCAAAACTTCCCCAATCAAGCTCCAGCTTCTAATATCACCCAAAGACTGAAGCTGTGCGAAATTCATTGTGAAACTGAAGGAAATTCGATGCTCAAGGTTGAAAACTACAATCGAGCCTCCAGCTCCTGCCCATCCGTAAAATATCTCTCCATCGCCAACAGCCCACGGTGTGCCAAATCCAAAACCGCGAGTGAAATATCCTGTGCCAATTTTTGTGAAAGCAAGTTCCTTGTTTAGCACCAGATCGATTTCTGGAAGGCGCGGAGCAAACAAGGTGTCAAACGTTTCTTTGGAAACAAGGGCTGTGCGGTCTGTTCCGGATTGGCTGCGGCGAACAAGTTCAGCTAAACGGGCTAGGAAACGGGCATTAGTGAGCCCGCTAAATGATGGAGATTGTGAGCGGCGACATGTCGGATCGTTGTAGTTCCAGGGAAAGTTTTTTTCGCCGGTGAATTTAGGCCTGACGGATAACCAATCGCGTTAAAATTTTGAGTAATAATAATAATAATAATAATAATAATAATAATAATAATAATAATAATAATAATAATAATAATAAATTACCCTGATGAAATTAAAACTTTGTTTTCCACAGATCCTTTCACTAAAAAAGACTTAACTAACGTTGGAGGGATTGGTGCCATCCCAATCAAAAACATCAGTTTCGTAGGCATAAGAATACACATGATTCTGAAAAACAAGTTTGACGAGTCCAACGGCGCCACACGCGATTTTACGTTTTCCGCAAGTTCACGTGGCTCATCTGGAACTCCATAATGGAATTCATAGGCTGCCAGTCCATCGCTTTCATGAGGGACTCCGAATTTTACGTAATTCTTTCCGGCGTTCATCTTTGGTAGTATTTCTTTGTACATGATTTCTCGCACTGTCATTCCTGTCGCACGACGAGCAACTTCGTTCAAAAACCACCCACGTGTCACTGCATGGTATGCAGACACTTCTTTTCCTCCGAAATTATGGGGCTGACCAGCAATTTTGGCAGCAAGTGCGTCGAGATCCAACATTTCTTCCAATGTTGGAATGCGTTTGGGATCTAGAAATGCAACTCCGCCGTGATGTTGAAGAAGAAGGCCGACAGTTACATGCTCTTTTCCTCCTTGGCCGAATTCAGGCCAGTATTTAACGATTGGATCAGAAAGTTTGATTCGATTTGTGTTGATCAAATGCAAGAACACCTATTTCCCGCAATTAATTACTAATATGATTTAAAATTTAGAGCAAACCATTGATGTGACAAACTTTGATGAAGAAAAAACTTGTTGCAGGGTGTTGGTATTGTACGGAGTTTTGTATGTTTTATCTGTGTATCCTCCAGCAAGATCAGCCACAAGTTCGCCATCGACTGTTTCAAGACATGAATGAAATTTCAAATGAAACTACTGTTCAAAGCTCACCGTACACAGCAACTTGCGATCCAAGATCATTGCCTTGATCGTAATGGTTTTTCAAAACCTTTCTCAAGGACTCAAACTCGGCAGTTGTGAAGCCCTCGACTCTGGATTTTGACTTTGGCGGTGCAAAAAGACCAAAAAACTTGTACCACACACTGAAAACAGGGCCGGAGCGAACGAAATAGACATAGAACGACAGAACGGCGGCTGCAACTTTGGGAGCAAGACCGCCTGCATGGTGGAGGAATAGCGAGGATTCAGTCATTTTTGTTTGGAAAAACAAAATGGCTGATTCTGGTAATGGTGGCGGAAGGCCACGAGTTTCGTTTGCTGCGGAGGACGAAGGCGTAGACGCTGCAGCAACTGACGAAAACGACAACGACGAAAACAATGCCGAAAATAACGAAGAAGACGAAATCCGTGGAGACACGGAAAACGAAAATGAGTCGGATGCCGATGCCGACGATGACGATGAGTTTGGCGACAACTACGGCGGCTCAAACACCGCCGGAAACAATGTAGGCAACGTCACAGTTTCTAGTAATGGCAATAGTGGCGGTGCTTTCACGGCTTTTGCTTCCGGCCATGAAGTTGCACCGCTGTTAGGCGGCCGGGTTCGAATCCGCCGCCAGACGCAGACGCTAGCTTCAGCCCAATCGCAATCTGTGTCAGCACTGGTGGCTATTTTGGCGCCACTTTTTGCCTTCGCTCTTTGGGCTACTTTGCGTGCCCGGTTTGCCCTTCCATTGCGTGTTTTGACTCTGCAAGATTCAATTGACCAAGGAAAATTTGCTGGATTGGAAGCATGGCGTCACGTTGAAGCAATCACAAATTCTTCACATTCGTTCAACTCAAATGCCAACCTTCAAGTTCGCTCATATATTGTCGAAAGTATTTCTCTCTTCCAGCGTCTTGCCGTTGAGCGTGGCCTTCCCGACAACTACATTTCAGTCAGTTCTGACAGCATCAACATGACAACCGATGATGGTCTTATTTGGTACGAATCAAATAACGTTTTGGTGAAAATATCACCAGTGAAGTCGGCTATTTCGGAAAAATCGTTACTGCTCAGCGCCCATTTTGACAGCCAAACCGTCGCGAAAGGTGTCGTTGATAACGGAATTGCTGTTGGTGTCGCACTTGAATTGATCCGGACCTTGATTTACAATCCAAGTTTAGAACATCCTCTTGTCGTAAATTTCAATAATGGTGAAGAGTTGTTTTTGTTGGGAGCTGGTGCGTTTACACTTCACCCGTGGTTCAAAAACATTGCCGGCTTTGTGAATCTTGATGGAACTGGGAGTGCGCCAGGGGCGCGAAGCATGTTACTGCGGACAAACTCGTTTGAGTTACTGAATGAGTGGAAGAAAAGTACTCCTTATCCGCATGCATCAATCATCTTCAACAATATCATCTCCAAAGTTCCGAGTGATACGGATTACCGCGTTTATGCTGGATTCGGAACTTTACAAGGGGTTGACGTTGCTTTCTATTCCTACAGGTATTGTGTGCGACTATTGAATTATTCCATCCAAATACTGACATTACTATGAAGGTATCAATACCATACGCCAGACGACAGCACCGAATACTCATGGCCAATTTCCGCCCAGCATTTGGGAGATAATGTCCTATCGGCAGTGATTGGAATATGCAATTCTACAACTTTGGACATCTTGGAGCCCGCAGTCACAATTCAGCATCCAATTACCGATCTTCTTCCGATTCCAGATTTGGTTTATTATGACATATTTTCACGTTTGGTGATTTCAACGGGCTGGCAGTTCCGTTTTGTCATTTACTCGATATTCATCGCTGTAATTGGTTGGACAACAATTAAAACTTTGCGAGAAACTTATCGTATTGGTTCGCGACGATTTCTTCAAAGATTTGTGAGACCAAGTGGCGAAGCGTTCGCTTTGGTTTTGTTTGGATTCGCGTGGATCGTTCTGACAACTTACGCCATATCAAAATTGAAAGAGTTTGTCAACCCAGGCTCATCTTACGGAATGCCAATATTAAATTTGATTTGGGTGATCGCCTGGGTTTTCGGGAACTTGGCGTATCTTCCAAAAATTTGGCCGATTATTGGCGAATTTTTACTGTTGAGAAAACGGACAGTTCGTCCATCAACCAGAGTTCTTTCGCAAGCACGCTATTTCTCCTCTAACTCTGACACTATTGCTGGACCTCGTGTTCGCCAGACATTCTCTAATCTGTCAATTCGAGGTGGTCATCTCCAAAGTGCGAGACAGACATCAAGGGGCCCTCCATTGGAAAAATGGCTTCCATACGGACTTCTTGCCTTTTGGATTTTGCTACTTGTTCCCACGTTGTTTTTTTCACTTCGCGGATACAATGGGTTGTTTTTTGTCGCACATTGGTCGTTTTACTCGTTAGTGGCTGTTGCATTCACAGAAATTGTGTCACCCATAGCTTTGAAATGGTGGAGAGAGCAATGGCGCCACACAACTGAGAGATCCAGTAACGGGTGGCAATATCGTTTGATAAAATTTTACGAAAAGCAAATTTGGGGTGTACAGCTTGCTGTTTCCTCCTTTTTGCCTGGACTGCTGACAATCGATATTATAGAGCAATTTGCAATCAGCTTGCCTGCTTGTGAGTACTCAAATCAAAAAATAATACCGTTTTATTGACTCTGTTTGACAGGCATTGGTGCTTCATTTACAGAACCTATGAATGACACATTTTTTGCAACAATGGTCGCGTTTCTGTTTCTCAATTTTCTGACAGCATTCCAAACCGCCCGCAAGACTTTGCTTGCAGAAGTTTTGCTTATTGTGTTCTTTGTGCCAGTTTTTTCTTATACTTGTCTTGTTTTCCCATTGTCTCGATCGCAACCTCAACAGGTACAATTTTTCGCACACACACATACACACATACTAATTGCTTAAAATTTTTTGTTTTTTTTCTTTCGCAGTACTCTTTCACGCAAAGTTGGAATATCTCCACAGCGCAAACAGCGACAACATCAACCGTCGGCATAACATTTCGAAATGGCATTCACGCACCCTTGGCAAAAATAGCTCAAAGCCTTGAAAAAGTGCATAGCAGCGCCACTTGTAATCTCGAAACAAAATCGTGTTCGTTCAAGAATTTACCGCAAGAACACTTGCCAATTGTTTTTCCGGCCAGTTCCAATAACTCACTGGCCGCCATGAAACTCATATCGCTCAAGATTGACAGTCGGCGCGAGGTGGAAAACGGCATATATGAACTGCGCGGTGAATTTACTGGTGTTCCCGGAAGCCGTGTATGCACTTTGGAGGCTGGAATCGCCAACAGCCAGGATGATCCTGTTTTTGCAATATACATTGATCCGCCTGGTTCACCTTCGTTGGCATCGCGGTGGGTACTCGAGGCAACCGGGAAGCGTGTCGATTCGACAAAGAGGCCAGGAAATTTCAGTGGATGGAATGAAGTGACGGTGTTGAGGCGCGATTTTCGTGATGGAACGGAGGATGGAGGGATGGTTGTGCCTTTTATGGTCAAGTTTAGCGGTCGCGGAGGTAGTGATTTGTTTGATGAGAATGGAAGACGGAATTTAACTGTCGGTTGTCATTTGGTTGAAGAAGAACATGCTCCTTTTTGGTGGTCCTTGCGAACTGGACTGCCTGCCTGGATGATTCCTGGTGCTGGAAAGTTTGGCGGTGTCAGAATTTTGAAGACAAAATTTTTTTAGAGTGAAATGATGTTAGAGGTCAACAGCAACTGCTCAAAATTTAATTCTAAATATTATTTTTTTAAATTTTTTTTTTTTAAAAAACAAACTCAAATTTGAAAAATTTCAAAAGTAATTTTTATTAGAAAGAAAAGAAAAAAATTAATAATAATAATTTCACATCACAATGCACTCCTTTGCCTCAACAAATTTTTGAATCTTTTTGTAGTCTGTGCGGGATGCTAACAGCTCATAAATCTCTTCAGGCCGCAATGCTCCCTGATACCTCTCTGTATCGTGAACAAGGTTTCGGAGTTCTTCACCGCCATCTGCCATAAACAGCGATCCAAGTTCTTTTAAAACGTTGAAAAGGCGTGTTACTGATGCGACACGCAGTGTTGTTGCCCATTCGTGATATTTATTCATGTCGCTGAAAAATAAAGAAAAAAAAAAAGAAAAATTAAAATCCAGAACTCTTTGAAGTTTTTTTTGTTGACATTACCAAATCAATTGCAGAGCGCCAGATTGGCTGACTTGCTGCTTTTTCAAATTTTTGCAAATTACACTTTTTTGATTGTTTTATTAAAACAGATAAGAAAATAGTCACATCAAACGATCGATATATATGTATATATACAAACTTGAATAGCCGAATTCCAACTTCCCCGAAAAATACTTCAAGTGTATCTTTATTCGTTACTCCATTCAAGAGTTTTGTATGCGCATTCAAGCACGCGATCGCGTCCAAACAGGCTTTGGTAGGCTTAAAATCATACACACCGTCGTCATTTGCAGGATTATAGTCTGTAGGCTTTTGCGTCGTTTCTAGGATAAAATCGACTTGCGTAATCAAAACTTGAATCGCCTTGTCCATGCCATGTGCAACATTGTCATCACTTTGGCGATCAAATGCTTTTTTTTCAACCATCACGTCACTTAAGAAATCATTTTCGTCTATCCACGGTCGCTGAAAAGCAAAATTATACAATTTTTAGCGAAAAAGAAGGAAAATTTAATTTTGAAAAATTATGAGGAATCAAATGCGTAAGTTGTTGAGTTTTTTGATATACGATGAATTATTTACGTACAACATCTTCTGCAAAATAGACATCGAGCATTTGATGCACGAGATCAGCAATGTGAACCAGTTCAAAGAACTGTAAAGAATCGATATTTACAGTTTTTTCGGACCAGTCATTGACGGGCTTCGATTTTTCCAGACGCGATATTGCCCTAATGGCAAAAAATAAAAAATTAATTGATCTGTTTTTATAAAACTCGGCAATACTTCTGACATGTAAAAAGCAGGATTCATGTGACCCTCTCCAATGCCTTGCAAAAGTCGAACAAAAACTTTACCAGCATTTGCTTTTCTGCATTTAACTGTTAATATTAAAATAATCATACAAGGTAACTAACAATTGTGAGTTTTCAAGCGTATTAGTTATCACAAGTATACGACCAAGTGACTCTTTACTCATATGCATCAAGTTCAAACACAGCTCCAATGATACCAACGATCCTAACGATCCATCATCCAAATGGTACGTAACAGCCGAATCTTTTGGCGTGGAAATTACTGGAGACGGAAACTTGTCATATGTAGGGCTGCCGCGGGTAGGAGTCGAAGCTGTTGCAAAGTTGCTGCCGCCACTATCAAAAGACTCTTCATCGCCAAGCAAAGACTCAAGTTGACCTTTACCACGGGTTCCCATAATTGCGTTTCCGACTGTTTTGCCGATTGCGTATGGTGCAAACAGGACTTTTTTGAAGACTGACATTACTTCCCGCTTGTGTGCCATCGAACTTTCAGCATCAGTCAAAAAAGCTGCTGGTCCATTAGGAGATGAAGGATTTGATCGTTCTTTCTGTTGTTGAAGTTGAAACAATAAACAAAAATTTAGATACATTTATATATACTCAACTCGAGTGTTCCATTTTTTCAATTCCGCGTCAATCCTTCGTCCCAAATGCTCCATCTCAACATCAACATACTTTGCCCAATCTTTTTCAAAAATATTTTTCATTGCATTCCGTATTACATTTGTACGAATCTGAACTTTAGGATCTGCAATGGCAACAAGTCCCAAAAACTGATCACAGCAATGCACACTTGTGGCAAGTGTGTGTAAATATATTGCAACCCCTTCTCCATCTCGTGCCGCAGTCAGAACTGCGGTAAGGTATTCGGAGATACTGTCTTCAAAGACTTTTGACACGAACCATGTCATTGCATCCATTTCAGGGACAAACACTTGAGCAACAATTTTTGCTTGTATTGTGCAAGAGTCGAGTGTATGTTCCATAAATTGCGCAAAGTCATCAGCCAGAGCATATCCGCGTGCCTATTATTTTTTTCAATACATTAGTTTGTTTTTTTCGTTATTATTTTTATTTTATTTTTCCTTTGTGTTAGCTGATTTTTTGCTCCAAGCTCCTTTTTAAATGACTCACTATACCCAAATATTTCACTAGAATTAAACAGAAAATTTTACCTCAGCAGTTGAAGTAATAATATTAGGCAATTTCGCTGCAACGAGACTTGGATTAAAAGCTTGGTCGAAAAATATTGGATTTTTGGCGCAAAATAAAACAACGGCAGCATGACCGTCGTTTAATTCAAACGCAGCCGACGCGTTCCGGCGCATTTCGGAAAGATCTTTGGCGTCATAAGCGCGTTCGAACTGGCCAAGTAGCATGCTTTCGAACCATTCAATGGTGGTTTCGAGAGCGAGATTGACATCGTCACAGTTGGAAATCAAGCTGGCGCTAGCAAAACGCGTGAGACGCGCGAGAAGCGTGGAGACTTGGGATAAATTGGAATGGTCGCGAAATACTTTGGAATCTTTGGAATGAGTGCGAAAATCGAGGTAGTAAGGACGCAGTTCTAGGAATATTTGCTTGAATGCTTCGCGAGGACGCAGATTTTTTAAATGTGGGTAGTATTTCATGTGGTTAACTTTTATTGACGTTGAATGTGCGGTAAGTTTAGTTGTGGATTGCTTTTGGTTGCGCGACAGAGATGAGGGGGATTTCGAGCGGTTGTTTGCTGCGTTGTTGCTTCCACCTCCACCAATAGAAATTGCCGAGGAAGATTTCCCGGCAGCCTTGAGGCCGCCGGCGCCAATAACAATATTGGACTTTTTCATTTGCGGCAGGGTTGGCGATATTTTATTTTTTGAGCTGGGTGACGAGGCAGCAGTGGTTGGGTTAGAAACGTCAATGTCGGTGGCGGACTGGGCGGTTGTGGAGGCGGGTGACAACGAGTCGGAGGGCGACTGAACGGACTTGCTGATACTGATGCTACTGCTGCTGTTGTTGCTGGTATGATTATGATAGTCATTGGGATTGAAGGCACTGTTGTTGCTGGTGCTGGATGTGACGCTAGTTGTGGAAGAAAAGGAGAAGGAGTCTGCGTTTGAGTGGGCAAACAGAGAGCCTGTTTGCAGATAAGTTGTGTTACCGAGGGACAAGCCGCCGGGCAGCATCTTGAGTCTGGTTGCTAGAGTGGCGACGGCGGGATCATTGGTGTCGAAATTGGATTCGGCATTAGTGCTGGAGGAGTTTGAGTAGTTTGCGTTGGTGTTGTTGTTGTGGGTGGAGGCGGCGGCACTTGAGCTGGCAGTGCCTGCCGTTGCGTTGGAGCACAGCACGTCCAGCGCTCGTAGGCGCGGCAGGTACACATCGTCGCTGTACGCCAGCACCTTTGCGCGTCGTGCCGTCCGCGCCACGCGTCCCAGGTCCGCCACCGCCAGCTGCGCAAACACGCGCGTCACCACGTCCGGCGGCAGTCCCGTCAGCGTGGGCGCGAGTGGCGGTGTCGCTGCGGCCGTCAACCCCGTTTTCTTGCCCATTGTTTGTTTCCGCAAATCAAAATGCATCAAATCTTTCGTCCTTGCAATCTTTCGCTTGTTGCAATTCAGCCACTTTGAAAAGAAATGGATGTCCACAAGCAACTTCCAACCGTGTCCGTGTCTCCCGCAGTGCTCATTGCCGCCGCCTCCCTTGTCGCCGTTTTTATTTTGGCCATGATTGTCGCCGAGAATGCGCGGAATGTTGCTCACGGCATCTACCACGCCGTCCTCAGCTGGCAAATCTTTCATGAGCTCAACCAAACTCCGTTTTCTGACCCTCCAATGCTGGTATATTTGCCGCTCCTAATCTCAAGCTATATTCAAATCCCATTAATCCGTTGTTCAGGAACTTATCGTCTCACGTGCAATGTCCCGCTCGAAACTCGACTTATTCAACACCGACGGCTCCCCAGACAAATCAGACTTTGCGCCTCAAATCCAAGCCGTCTTTTCCGACGCCTGGTCGACAACAGCTCTAAATTCTTCCCAAGGACAAGCCTCCACAATCCCACCTCGTGGCGTGTTTCGCAAATTCATTCTTGACGCGTCTATAATTGACCTGTCGCGTCGTTTAGTTCTTGTTAATGCTTTAATAAATAATAACAAAGAGAGGACACCAAGCAATGGTGATACTGCTGAAGAAAATGCCGCTGCTGTTGCTTTGATTGACTCTATGGAACTTCCACCTATTGTTATTCTCTTGGCTGCCCCGTTTTGCGGAGGTTCTACTTTGCGCAAATGTAAATCGAATGCAGCGAGTGTCTTCAGCGAAAAATCCTACAGTTTTTTATTTTTATTATTTTTAATTTTAATTTACCTGAATCAGATTTAGAAAGAAAAGAAGGTTACTATGTTCCAACAGTCGCAGACATTGGATCAATCATTCCTACTTTTGCAACTGGTCCATCAGACAAGTCAGCCAAGAAATTACGGAGTAGCGGAATCCCCGATCAAGAACAACAGTTTGCTTCACTACTTCGCTGGTTTACGAGCAAAAAAGAAAGAATTGAATTGTTAAATGACGAAGATTTCAGATTCGGAAAAGGGTGGGTGGTTCTTATTATATTTTATATTTTTTTTTATTTTTTAATTTTTTTGTTAAACCATAAACTTTCTAGATGCTATCTCAATTGTACTTTATCTGAACTTCAATCTTTCAATCTTTTTCCTTGTACGTGTAAATATTATTTTCATATTATAATGAAAAAATAATGTATTTTGAACAGTACCGAAACTTCGTGAAAGCCAAACAGAACAATCATCCGAAGCATCCACACGCCTTTTTCTCCAAATCCTCAAGCTGCATATCTCAAAACTTCCGGTCCCACCAACACATATCATTCTCGAAGGCCACGAACATGCAGCGCATATTCCTGCACTGGCGGCTCTCTTATCCACCGCCACCGTTGCTGCTGACAATGAACTTCGTGTACCGCCGCTGCGTGTGGTCGTCATTGAGCCTGATTTGAAAGGAAAAGGAATGCGGAAATATATCCGGCAGCGAGCAGTTGTCCGTCGACTTGTGCTTAGAAATGTGCGTGACGAAATGCAAGCGGCGGTGGAGAATGAAGTACTTCAGTGGAAACGCGATGTTGTTGAAGCCGGAATTAAAATTGCTCAGAAACAGCAGCGTGTACATATAGGAGAGAATTCTTCTGGGGTAGACGCGGTTGCAGTGTTACGGATTGATGAAGCTGATTTGAATGATGAATTTGTCGGCAGTGGCGATGATAGTGGCAGTGGTGAGTTGCGTACAAAATGTGATGTTGTTGGAGGAAGAGTTATTGATTGGCTTGGAAGAAACTGATTGAGTCATTCTGTTTTATTTTTGTTTTTATTTTTTGGCTGTCATCATCGCCATGCGACGGCAACGGCTTGCAATTGTGACGGCCTCAATTATTACCGCTTTTGCGTTTGTTTGCACATTCTGGACACGGACACAACCACAGGGATTGACTTTGCAAGAGGAGTCGACTCTGCAAGAGCAGAAGGACCCTCACGCGCCGATACCACGGTTGATTCTGCAGACGTACAAAACCAGCACACTTCCTGAATGGCAACTTGAAACCGGCAGTAACAATCGGACGATGTGGTTCGTATCGTGGGAAATTGCCAATCCAACTTATCTCCATCGCGTTCTCGATGATTCCATGGCTACCGAATTCATGCGTCGCGAGTTCTCCGGCCGTGTATTCCAAGCATACACGAAAATGCCGCTTGTTGTGTTGCGCGCTGACTTGCTGCGTTACGCAATGGTTTACGTATGGGGTGGAGTTTATGCCGATTCAGATACCGAATGTCTTGGCAGTGTTGACAATTGGATCGGTCCGCATTCAAACGCGACCCTCGTTGCCTCTGTCGAAGTAAATAATCCTTTCCCTTCAGCACACGCAATCCAGAATTATTACTTACAATGATAAACAAAGTGGTATAAAAACACACACAAATTGGCTTCCGACATATACAAGCGCACTCAGCTTGTGCAGTGGACATTCGCAGCAGCTCCAGGCCATCCCGTTTTCCGATCAATAATCGATTCAATTACCGACCGTGTCCACGCGGCGACTTCGTCATTCCTGCTGAATAGTGACAATGTAGAATTTATCGGAGGCCCTCAAGTGTTTACACGATTCGTGGAACAGTATTTGCAGAAACAGGGCGAAACGCTGGAAATAATGAGTGCCGTGGATAAATGGGACTCGAGCGGAAAACGGGTATATTTCGGAAATAGTGGAGTCGTGGTGTTGCCAATGTATTCATTCATGGCACAGTTGGATCCGGTCCGAGAGCGGCCGACGCGGTTCGTCAGCCATTATTTTGCGGGAACATATTTAGAAAATGGATGGAAGAACGGTGGTGGCCGTGTTTAATATTTACGCAACATGCATATTGATTTTCTCACATTCACTCACTCACGCATGCACGCGCGATCACTTTGCATACAAGTCTGATAAAATGGATTCTAATAAATATATTGAAAAGTTTGTCTGAAAAAAAAAATTAAAAAGATGGAAAAGGAAAAAAAAGCTGATTTGGATGATGGCCTTTGGTCGCCTAACGTGGCTGAGAAACATAAGCTGCAAATTGTCTTCAGAAATTTGACCTACACCGTCGATATCAAAGATCAAAATGCAAAAAGCAGTTTTTTCAAATCGCAAAAAATTCCAAAAAAACTTCTGAATAATGTCTCAGGAATTTTTCAACCTGCGAGACTTACTGCTGTTATGGGGGCGTCTGGAGCGGGTGTGTATTAATATTACTTAACGTAAAAAAATAACTGCTAATGATTTTTTTCAGGAAAGACTTCATTATTGCAGGTTCAATTAATTTTTTTATTGTACTAGTCAAAACAACAGCAATTTAAATAATCTATTTCCAGGTTCTTGCGGGCGAAGCACGACAAGGAAGTCTCAGCGGCTTAATTTTAATTAATGGAGAAAACGTTGGTGGTAATATGAAAAAAGTGTCTGGTTTTGTTTTTCAAGACGAGTAAGTTTTTTTTTCTTCTTTTTCCTTTTTTTCTCTTTAAAATTCTCGGATTTAATTGTTTAATTATTTGTTTTATTTTTTATGACAGCTGTATTTTGGCCACAATGACAGTCAAAGAAGCAATCACAATGTCTGCAATCCTTCGATTACCAGAAAGCATGTCACTTGAAGACAAAATGCAAGCTGTCACTCAAACAATCAAACTTCTCAACCTCGAAAAATGCAGTGGAACAATCATTGGTAACGCTTCTATTAAAGGAGTTTCTGGGGGTGAAAGAAAGAGAACAGCTATGGCAATGGAAATCATCACAAATCCAAGCGTATGATAAAATAGAAGAAAAAAAAACAGCATGAAATTAAATCAATATCTCACGTGCATAGGTTCTTTATCTTGACGAACCAACTTCAGGACTCGATACATT
>JADGJH010000861.1:0-13692 GCA_027596945.1 Physocladia obscura
GGGTAAAGTAATAAAACATTTTTTGCGTTAAATTACCTTACTGAAATTTTCTTTTAAGAAATGAGATTATTAGATTTAGAATACTTATCGAGTAAGTCACGGGCCTAAATTATTTTGATAAATGTCTCGAGTATGATTTGTGAGCTTTTCAATGCTTTTTTCAGAAGTGCCATCATTCGAGAGAGTTTTTCCGCATATTTGGTATACAGCTGGGATACGGGACGGAACATGAATACAAAAGCTCGAGATATTTGCCAGCATTTGGTTTCAAAAAACAGAGTCAAAGCTTGGTTCATAGTCATGAGTAAGCAAAAAATTATGATCGTTTACAACAGGAAGCTTGCGTCAAGCAGAACGAAATAGTGGATAAAGAATTTGAGTGTAAGGAAATGATGGTAGTAGTGTGTTTTACGCTGTTCGAAGCTCTTGATTGTCAACAATAATGCCAGCGTTGATTGTCTCTCGTGATTCCATAATGACGCTAGTTGCAATTTTTGTATCTAACCAAAAATGCCAGAAAAATGCTTGATGTCTTGATGTCTTGATGTTTGATTAAACAAGAATTTTTAGATTATTTTGCTTTTTGTTTATTTTTATAGTTGTGGTAGTCAATTTATCACCATTGCTGGCCATCAGACCATCCTTTTGGAATGTGCGTATTTCTGGTCTCAGCCTCTGCTTCCCATCTTGCTGCTTCAATAGCGTTCTCCTTCCAGCCCCAAAATCTAACTGATATTAATTAGATTACAATCAATACGGAAAGAACAACAAAAAAAACGAAGGGTCAGATGAAGAAATATGAGCGAACAAAGCAGGATACTTAAAAGCATATAATGGCGGCTAAAATTCTTAAAAATTCCGAAACTACAAAGTTGTAGAATAGTATTTTCACAAGCGCGGAAGACGAAGAAAGCTAAAAACCCAGGAGTTTGACAAATATTTCAACTTACAGTATGAATGTTTACACGCAAACATAAATCCAATAATAGTGTAACATGGAATTTGAATCATCACATAGCGAGGAAGATACTTCGGGTGCATCACTGGCCTCAAACGTTCTAGTAAAAAAGGGTTTAGCCAATCCTGTGTGGCGAGCACAAAGTGTTACCAAAAAGCCCCATCGCCGCTGGAACTCCAGTGGCAATCGATCCCCACGCGATATAGTCAGACGTGCGAAAGTATCTGACAACATCCTTGAAATGCGGCTCGGCTTCAATGAATTTGTATGGAACCTTATAAATAAACCAACGAGTCAGCTAAACGGCAAAATAGAACACACAAATACGCACTTCCTCTTGGGAGGGCAGACTCGTCACCCACTTCATTGTGTTTAGACCTGTTTGTGATTGGATTGATTGTTGTTTTGGATCAGAGGCGTTGAATCAAAAAGCACAGCGAAGACTGTCGAGAGATAGTTGCGAGACGGCGGGAGCGTTGCTTTGGTCTGCCGATGATATTTCGCTTCTCGTTCTCCATCATTCTCATCACGAACCTTTTGGTGATGAAAAAGGAAATTTCCAATTTCGCCAAAAAAAAACATCCACCATGTCAATACGCAAGAAAATTCCTGCATACAATTAAGTTACATAACATCAAATGCTTAATACGTTTAAGTAATGAACTGCAACAACCTGGTGAAATTCCAAAAAAAGTGGACATTTTACTACAAAAATAAAATGGATTCAATCTTGGATCCAACAAAAGTAGACGCGTTTGCAGCATATGCCGACCGCCATGAACTATTTGATATCTTTGAAAACTTGGTCAAGTCTGTAATTGTCGAGATGCCGGATGATCCACTGCAGGCAATGATTGATCACCTTCAGAAGCCAGTTTGTACGGCCATACCTGTTCACTTAAATTCTAGTTATCCTTTATATCTTTTGTTTTGATCTTTTATTTATATTTCACTGAAGTGCCTGCCATTGTTTTGGTCGGTCCTCCTCGTTCTGGAATGAACAAGATTGTAAGTTGCATATATATTCACGAAACACGATTCTCATTTTACGACAGGCAGAAAAAGTGGCACAAACACAAAAATGCGTGGCAATTTCTGCAAACGCGTTACTTTTGACCGCAATCGAACGCGCGACTTCGTTAGGCCAGCAAGCACGCGCGTATATGGAAAAGGGTCAACTTGTGCCGGATCAAGTAATTTTGAATATCATCCTGCAGCGGCTACAAGAGCCAGACGCTGTGGCTGGTGGATTTATCATTGAGGGTTTTCCAGTAACAAAGGAGCAGGCAACAGCGTTACAGATGCGAGGGGTATTCTTGACAAATTTTGGTATCTATATTTAACTTTTTGTAGCGCTCTATTACCAAAATAATAACTTTCGTTCTTCGTTTTTTCTTTCTTTTTTTTTTCTGCAAGTTTGGATCGACTGCGATGATTCGGCTGTGATTCAATACAACGTGAATTTAACCACAGACCCAGTTCTCAAGCGTAACTACCACCCGAAATATAGCCCAGCACCTGAAGATGAAGAAACAACATCACGCCTCGTCCACCGGGAATATAACCAGCAAACTGTAGTCACAAAACGACTGCATCAGTACCGTAGAGCAATTGCCAGTGTAGTGGCATGTTTCCAAAGGTCAAGAATTTGCACTTGTTTGCGTTACATGGATGAACACGGCATTTGGGGGCGTGTGGACGAAGTTATACGTGACGTGGTTGCAACGCTTGTGAATAAGAAAGTGACGCGAGCCCCGCGACAGTTCAAGATTATTTTGCATGGACTGCCTGGAAGTGGAAAATCGAGCTTAGCGGAAGAGATTGAACGAAAGTATGGATTTGTACATGTGTCTCCGCAAAAAATTATTTTGGAGCATATTTCAGCTAATACAAGAAACGCAAAGCAGTTAATTGAGTATATACACGACCCAGAAAATGGTAAAGTTAATTCAGTTACGTTTTTTACTTATAATATCTGTTTTTTCTAATTTCAATTATCCATAAATTGAAAATTGAAAATAAAGTGCCAGAAGATGTGATGTTGAATTTAATTGTTCAACGACTCCAAAAAGATGACTGCAAAAATCAAGGATGGGTTGTCGAAGGATTTCCAAATACATCTACCCAAGCAGAAAGTTTGAAAGAGAAAGGAGTCATCCCAAACAGGTTTTTGCAGCATGAAAATTAATGAAATTTTTTGAAATTATCAATCACAAACAGACTTATATGGTTACGGGCCACTGAAGAAACATGTAAACTACGTGTGACAGCGCGCAGACAGGATCCATTGACAGGAAGGTTGGCAAATCTTGCAAACCCCCCGAATGATGTTAGTGTTTGTCAAATTGAAGGATGGCCAATGAGAGATGCGGTGGCTGACAATGAGGAAACAGTTCTCGCAAGCATAAAACGTCGGCAAAATTTGAAAGTAGAACTCGAAAGATTTTACGGTTATCGTAAAAAAGTAGTCACTGGTGGTACAAAGTGGAGTGTTACGAATGGAATCATGCAAGAAATTGACACTGAAGGGTTGGGAGAGAAGGATGCACGTGGTAGACACCGTGGTATTGAAAAAGTGATGGAAGTAGTGGATGATATTTTAATGAAGCCAGTCCCCATCTTGCAATAAATCATACCCTATTTCTTTTCTTCCCATCAACATTTATCCTGAAATTTGATGGAAAATTGAAGATTGTTTTTGATTCCACCAGCCACCAACCACGCAACAGAATTAAATTATCAACAGATGGATGGCAACAACCAAAAAAAACTCCAGCAAGGAAGCGAGTGCCAACACGAACACGAAGATGTAGAGCATCTGTTTAATTCGCTTCTCAACGGCGGCGAAATGGAAGGTGATTTCGATACAATGTTTGGAAGCTCGTTTGGAGCTCCTGTGGCAATGCAAATGCCAATGTCAATACCAATGCCGGATATGGATTTGCATGGAATCAATTTTGACATGGGTGGCCTGAATAGATTTGATACGCAGCCAACAACAATTGTAACACCAAAATCGTCTTCACCGTCAACAACTGCGGCAACTGCGGCTAATTGTCACTCCGCCGTTCCACTTCCGCTCCTTCCGGCAATTTCCGTGATACCCGTGATGCCTGCTCCCAGCGCGCGCGTTCAGCAGGCTCTGGCTTCTGATATTGCTTCGGAAGTTCTGGTTCTTCTTGAAGGTCCTACAAAAAAGAAACCTGGGCGCAAAAAGAAAGGTTCAAAGCAAACACAAAATACAACTGCTGCTTTAGCAGTTCACACTGAACTGCATCACTCAATCAAGACTGAGCATATTACCGTCTCCTCTTCAGCTTCCATATCTGATTCAACCTTTTCAAAGAAACGGAAGCTTGCAGCGACTCCTCCAAATTCGTCTACATTAGTGTCTCCCGGTGGTCTTACTTCCGACAGTACCAAAAAATCCATGAGAATTGCTGATCAGTCGTTAGAAAACTCAGTGTTTTTATCGACAAGGAAACTTTCGATATCTTCCACCGAATACCTGAATCCTCTGCCTGTGTCAATGTCTCCAAATTCGAATTCGTTAACTCTGTCGCCACAACGAACCCAAGTAATTCCATCGCCGGTTCTAACTAAACACCAGGAGCGGATGATGAAGAATCGGGCTAGTGCTGACGAGTCCCGCAAAAAACATAAAGATCATGTCGAAAAACTGGAGAAAATATGTCGTGAATTGGTTGTCGAAAACGAGGCCTTGAAAAAGAGAGTTTTGGAGGTTGAAAAATGGGCTGAACAGGCTGTTCAACAACAAGCTACGGCTACTGCTGCAATGGCGAGCTTTACACCTGCGTCTGGATCAAATGTATCAGCATGCTCAGTTTCACCGCCTTCGATTGGATGTGATTCAATATCTATTGACGGTTTTCTGTCAGATGTGTCTTTTGGAAACCTTCCGTCACCTGCATTTCTGCCAGCGGCAAACTCAATCAACTTGTTTGAAATGTTTTTTCGTGGTAGTGACTATTTTCCAACGAGTAACTCTTCCGCTGGTTTGCTAAATCAAACCAAGGGCGGTGTCAAGGGAACCATTTTATTGGTAAACTATTTATTATTTTCACCGACGTGTATAATTCTAACCTGTTGTATTTCTAGGCTTTTCTATTTTCGTTTTCAATGCTTGTATTTCCCACATCCCTATTTCAGCAAAGTTCGCCGCAATTCTACGCGTCAACTCCAATTCAATTTTCCCATCATTCCTCAGCAGCAGCTATTCCAACACCAGCTTCCGCATATCTCCTCCAGTTGTTCAAAAGGTACAACGGCGACCAGCACCACCACAAAAATAAAATAAAATAAAAAAAAACACTTTTCTAACTACTTAACAAAAATTAGCCCTGTGTCAAATGGAATATCGAGCTATATTCCTCGTGTTTTTGCTCCTACTTCGTCAAACCGGCAAAAGCCATCACTGGATGGCAAGCCGGCGCTTCCACTGATTGATTCGGGATCCATCCAAGGCGATACTCTCGTTGTATATACACCACTCCTGCAAACATCCTCCAACAAACTTCTTGATCTTCCTGGACATGCATCATTTCTGACAATCGGTCCAACGACTTCTTCTCCCCACTCTCCTGCTGCTTCTCGACCGACGCGTACTGTTCCTGAATCACCATGCGTTGTCGTAACAAGCGCCGGAAACACTCCGGTGACTTTAGAGATTGAGGCGTTATTAGCGTTGGTTTCAGTTAACGCAGGCGGAAATGGAATGCGCGTTTCGAAATCACGGCTAGAGGCGTTACGTGCACTTCTTATTCGTGACAGCAACAGCATAGCCACTAATAGCAAAGGAAAAACTGGCGTAACCATCATTCCTGTACCTACTTCACTCGCATCGGTCGATGGAAGCTCGGAAATGAAGCATCGAACAGACTTGATTACGCAAGGACGATCTTTAGCTTTTGACAATGAAGCTGAGAGGGATAACGATTTGTTTTATCATAATCCGCAAGCTTCGGTTGTTGTCGAGGAAGTGAATGCTGTGGTAGTACCTGGTATGCCGCCAATAAAAGAAGATGGAGACCGGGCGAGTGTAAAGCGCCGGAATATTGCACGAAATCGAGTGGGCGGAGGAGTTTCTGAGAGAAATTCAGACATTGTTTCAAAAATTAATGATGTTATAGTTCCACGGTTCAGTGAGAGTGGTTCAACGGTGGCAGGTGTGTTGTACGAAAATGAAGAATATTGTCCAATAGTAAATGGACCAGTATTATCAATTGTTGCTGATTTGGGAGGTGTTAGTGAAGAAGAAACAGCAGAAGAGAAGATAAAAAAGGAGGAGAATGAACAGAGTGGATATCGGCTACTGTTGGATGTTCGGGTTGTTGGTGTGAAACTTGTGCGCTATTGAAGGATGTTTCTACCTTCATGTTTCTTCCTTTCAGAAGCAAACCAATAAAAATAATTATATATTCTCCTAATTACTTCTGATTATGGATGTGTAAGGGTAAATTTAAGCTGCAGGCAAAAGATAAAGACTCCCAAGCTTAGCAAAATTCTTTCTTTCCGGACTAATGTCGGGATTTTGTTCAAATTTTCACTTACAGTGGGAGCAGACACAAAAAAAACTGTAAATTGTCTCACATTCTTGGCGCTGAATATGCAGTGTTAAAATTAGATTGGATAAATCAAATGCATAAGTGTTAGCCATTTTGCTGCAATGTGTGAAATGAAGAGTTTTAAACGTATCATATGAGATCGCAGCAGTAAGCATTGGTAGCAAAGAAACTAATACAAAAAAAGCACGTACACACTGGAAAGAATGACCAGTGAACAGACGCCAAATAAAAATTGAAAAATTGCAAATATTTAAAAAAGCACAAAATAAAAGTAAAATACGAAAGAAAAAAAAGAAAGTATAAAAATAAAATCTGAATTTTGGGTGGTCAAAAAGTCGGCGCTTATCTTTTGATCGTTTTTCTTTTTCTTTTTCATGTCACAGCAGAATTAAGGATATAAAGTAGCCAAGAAGTAGAAAGAGGCCAGACAATAACGTAGTTAAAAGAAACCATAATAGTACATTCCAGAAAGGTGGCAGAAAACGCGTAAAATAACGAGATAAAATCGCCACAGGTTGCTGAATTCTCGTAATAACAATAATAACAAACAATACATTGATTTGTGTGCGGTACTTGCGAATTTGCAATATGTGTTTCAATTTTTGTCTTTGATGTGATTGAATGGATATTTTATTAAAACCTAATGCGCATTTACAACATTACTCCATAATTAGACTGAAAAAAAAGTAAAGCCAACGAGAAAACATCTACATTCCAAATGAGTGACCATTGAGCAATCTATAATCATGAATTACTGTCTATAATAGATGGTAATGGTATGTATGTCCGTAAACCATAAAAACTATCCCATTGACTTCACTCGTTGTTTGAATCATTTTTTCATGCCGCATCTTCATGGAACTTTCAAAAAAATTGAAGAAAACGAAAACAAAACAACAAACAAAACACCCTCATAATAATGACATTTTTCCCAACAAAACACAGATAAATTTAGATCATGGTTCAGCAACTTGGACTGTGATGACAACAACAGGAACTGGTACTGATTCTTTAACAGCTTCTGCAAAGGCTCCTTCAACAATATACGCGCTCTTTCCTTCAGGTGTGGTGTGTTGTAGATACGAGTGTCCACTATTACCACTGTCTCGTTTTGATGAGTGTTTTGTTACTTGTTTTCCTGTAGTATTTGTAATTGTGGCCCAAATATCACCAACAGCACTGTTTACGGCCCCTAGAATAGAATCCTGATGTTGCGATTGTGCTCCAGTAGTTGAAGCTGAAGCTTCACTTCGTAAAGATCCATTCGAGTTTTTTTCATGCAAATTTAAAGTGAATGGAGTTGGTGTGGGCGAGCCAGAAGGTGTGAAATTTGTGGCGTAATAAGCAGTATCCTTTTTATTAAAGATTTTTAACCAGATTACAAATAACAATCACCGTGATTTAAAATGCAAAATAAAACTCACTTTAGCGCCCGTGCCTGCCCGTAAGAGATCGCCAGGATCACGCGTTGTACCAAAAGATACAGAAGCAGCGCCCATGATAAACATGCGCGGCTGCAGTTGAATACACAGATCACTGACAGCATCAATTATGTCAGTTCGATCCAGCACAAACAGCTTCACATGCGGATGGGCAGCTGTAGCGTATTTCTCAGTTACAAGCGTAAGAAACGATTTGATGCGTGCAGTGACAGTTGTTTTGAGCAGTGTGGAAGTTGTGGGTGGCAGACAGAAAACGACGTTGATCTCTTCTGACGGGGATTTGGTAAAATTGTCGATTGCGAAGCGTAAGGTTTGGGCCGCCTACAGAGAGTGCAATATTAGGCGCAGAAACTAAATAAACACGAAACAAGAATTACTCTTGGTGTCTCGTCCAGGCAAATCAACAACTGACCCTCAGACGAAGTGGGTTCTGGTGTTGGGAAACGCGGGGGCAAAGTATCAGAAATTCTGCGCGGCATTGGAATAATCGAACAGTTTCTTAATTTGGGCAGATGTTTGTTGGTGTGGTGCTAGTTTCAGATTCGAGTTTCACAGTGACTCAGGTTTTTCGGATTTCTTTTCTTTTTTTTTTTTTTGATCTAAAAATGGGTAAAAATCTGAAAGGAGGCTGAGAAAAAGCAAGTCTTAAACGGCGGCTAAAATTTACTTCAGCCACTTTTGCCCAATTAATCTCGTATGTGCTCAGAAAGAGGTTTTTTTCACAAAAATAGAGTAGTTTCGGCTTTCAATTGATTCAATTCGCAGTGTCTGTTTTGTTTCACTTTGATTACAAATTATTTCGTTTTCTTTGGCGCCTCGATCTCAGACAATTGCTTCAATTAGAAAATCTTGCTGTACTTTTTTACGGAACTTCTATTTAACCTCGAACTTGCTCTTACTTACCCTATAAAGTTCTTGGCATGAATTCTGTGAAATTTAACCCTATGCCAAGCCTACAGAAATATTGATTATTAATGGAAAAAATGTATTCCAGATTTTTTTTTTCGAAGCAACGAAACCTTCCGAATCCGACTGAATTTGAGCCTAACCGACCCAATCCAATCCATTGTGACACTGTTCTACTCCTAGCCTAATCCTAATCGAGTCTGAGCAACTGCTCAGTTTTATCTGATGTGGACCTAGGGTGCGCACAGGGAGGTATTTGGGCCTGCCTCTTGAAAGTCAAAGCTTCATGCACACATCAATATTTATATTACCAAAAATAAAACAAAAAAAAAACGGTTTGTAGGCTCTTTATAATTTATATTTGTTATCCTAGATTTTACATCTCCTTTTTGTCCTTGAAGATACTTTCTTAGTTCTGCTTTTAGAGATGGACAACTATGTATAGGTTGCTTTTAATGTTGCGGTTCCATTCCTTCCATTCTTTGTTTGTTCTTTTTTCTTCCTTCTCTTCTCTATCCCTGCCTCTTTCATATGTTGATTACAAGTTATTTCTTCCCATTTTGTGATCTGTTCAACTTGTTTCCTCAACCAGTAATATCTTTCACAGGTGTGTTCCTGCATTTCTACTTTCTCGTGTAGTTCCTCATTAATGTTGTTGTGCGGCAGTTCTTTACATTCTGGACACAGTGTTCTTTCCATGATTTGGATATTGAGTGTAATGCTTTTAAAGTCTTGAAAATTGTAGAATCCTTGAGGATTGTTCTGTAAATTTTCTAGAAAATTAAGATACAAATCTAATGTACTATGAAACCATTTTAAATGCATTTTTCATAAAAGACTCCAGTGTGGTATTCTGTCACTGCTACTCTTTCTCTTGCCATCCCAGCGCCCAGTGAGCCAGCTATCAAATCACCACTTCTATTACTGCTACCACGAAAATTGCTGCTATTCAACAGTCCACACCCCCAACTAGCTGCTACCACATGTCTGCCCCCAAAACTAACTTCCAGCACTGCAAGTGGGCAGCAATCTTGGCATATAAAAGCTATTTGATGCCCATTGTGTTATGACTGGTGAAATTATGTGAGTTCCTCCATGCCTAAAGTTTCAATTTTGTGAAATTTTTTTATAAAATCTCTAATCCTTCAGCTCCATTGCGGTCAATGTTAAAGATCAATACAGTTTGTACAGTTTTTCTGAGAATTTATGGCACATTTGGTCACTTCTATCTTGAAGTCTATGCTGAATAATTGTTGTTTGCAGTTTCAGACGTGTTCAAATGTAAAAAAAAAAAGAAATTGCCACATGTCAGAGTTTGGTCATTGTTGTTATATTCTCCTAAGTTAATATAGTTCTATATAGCCATCCAAAATATGGCAATGAGTTTGCCATTATTATTTCTTGTTTGATAGGCAACCCTAGTTGAATGGGGGAGAACTGAAATAATGATATCTGAGCATGCATTATTGGCTTCTCTACCCGTACTTAGAGAAACAGTTTCTTTTTATTAAGTGTGGGGCGCGACATTGCCAGACAGTGTTGTGCTTGGTTTCAGGACAGAATTCCTCGTGTTTCATTCCTTTTCCTTTATTTATCAGAGGAAAGAAGGAGATGCGGCCGACACATGTGACCTGGCAGCAGCAAACAGCCGCAGCCCCGGGAGGGGCGGCGGGGCTGCAGGGAATGCAGGGGATGGGCAACAACCAAGGGGCAGCTGGCGCACCGGGGGCATTGGGAGCCAGTGCGGTGGTTGCGATTACGCACGCACACTACGATAAGCGCGGGCTGGTAACGCGCGACGTGCATGCGCTGGGCCAGTCGCTGCGCGCGCTGGCGTACCTGACGTTGGCGTCGACGCACCAGGTTGGCGCGCTGATGCTGGGCGACGGGGGCCTGTCGCTGCTGGTGTCGGTGCTGCGGCGGCTGCTAGTGCCCCCCGCGAGGCCAAGCGCACGGGGCGCGGAGCCGGGACGACACGAGGCGGCGGGCGACGGCGACGGCGACGGCGAACGGGACGCCGACAGAGACGCCGAACGGGACGGCCACGACGAGGCTGCCCAGGCCGCCCTCGCCGCAGCCGCAAACCTGATGCTGCGTGCGCGTTCGCGGGTGCGCGACGCCCTCGTCGAAGCTGGCCTCGTCGATGTCCTCGTGCGCTTCCTCGAGCCTCTCGTTGCCCACATTGAGGCTCTGGCCGCCCTGCCTTCTCCACCAGCCCCACCGCCACCCAATACCAACGGCAATGCATCCTCCCAAGGTAATTTATATTAATCCCTTTTTGCCCACCCGACTGACCCCCTGCTGCAAGATTCCATGGACCTTGACCAGCCTCTCCCCCTCGCGATCGCTCCGCAGAACACTGACCCAACTTCTCCGCCAAACACTGCAAATAACACCAACGATACTCTTGTTCAATCACTACCCCCTGCTTCGCTGCCGCATGCTCCCTCTGCTGCCGAACCAGTCTCTGCAACTCAACAAGCCATCGCCACCCAAGTTTCTATTACCAATGCCCTGGTTGCCGCTGCAAACACTCAAACTCAATTGAGTCATGCTCTTCCACATAACCACCACACCCACTCATCGCCGCTCTCGGAACTTCCTTACCTTCCCAACGTGCGCCTTCCCATCATTCAAACTCCCGAATCTACAAAACTCTTCAACAATGTCGTTGCCAACCAGCACAATATCCTTCTTGCCTGCAAAATTCTCCACGTCGTCTCAAAGTATCCCCATCTCAGGCACTACATGCATGTCGACTCTGTTCGTCCCGTCAGGCCTCGTCTTGTTGATTTATGTGGTGCTGCTGTTGGTGAGCAAGCTTTAAAAATTGAGCGAAGCAATATATTTTTTAAACCAGCGTTTTTTAATAAAAAAAATTTTTTAAAAAAAAAAAAAAAAATCGAACCTGAAAACAAGGAGAAGCGAAACAATTTTTTTATTCGCAAGCGTAGTAAATAATAAAAAAAGAAGAAAAGGAAGTAGAAAGAAAACAAATAAACACACGAGTTTTTTGTGAGACAATTTCTAGAATTGTATTTAATTTAAAAAAAACTATAGCCGCTGCAGCAGCGACACCTCCTGTCATTCCACCGCAACCAGCATTGCCACTGGATATTCATGCGCCAACAGGTGCGACAGCAGGGCTTGGAATCAACAATAACAACAATAGCAACCTTGATCGATTCGAATCGTCAATTCCGCCACTCCCAATAATTGCACTTGCATCAGTAGCAAATCCATTGCAACAACTACCATCCGAACAAAACAACAATAATAATCAAAAGCAGCACGAAGAGTCGCAAATAGTAGCCCCAATAATCACCACAATCCCAATGCTAGTCTTTGATAATGAACCTGAATCAGAAATCAGCCTCCTCGAATCTCTGACGACTATTCCTCCAGACCTCAAATTTGCAATTCCAAACATACCGCCACCAACCCAGCTGCCAACAACACCAGCAGCAACACCACCCGTTCGACAACACCTGATCCAAACCAAACTGCATTTCGTCCAGGCCCCAACAAACTCGCGTAGTGCATTTGAATTAATGGAAGTATTTTCATCGCCATGCAGCCTGATTCCTGAAGCGCGTTCCCTCGGTGTCGCAACCCTCCGCAACGCATACCGACGCGACCCCGTGCCAACACCTTCCGACGCACCACACTACGCCATGAACCAAGCAATGGGTCCATGTTTGTACATTGACGCTGACGCTTTTGTGAAATCCGGAGGTCGCGTGATTCAACGGCCAACAACATGGACATGTAGCAAAGCCAGTCCTCTTGGTAGCATCAGCTCAACAGGCGGTGGAATTGTTGTTGGACTAGGCCATTTGCGAAGATGCGCAAACAGCCGGTGCGGAAAATGGGAGGAAGGATATAAACAGTTTAGCAAATGCAGTCGATGCCGGAGAGTGAGTTATTGCAGTAAAGCGTGTCAACGGAAGGCGTGGGTTTTGCACAAGAATTGGTGTTTAAAGTATACGGGAGATAGCGCGGGTTCTAACGCTGGAGTAGTTGGAGTTGGGGTTGGAGGTGGAGTTATTGGCGCTGGCGGTATTGCTGGTGCTACCACGGCAACTGTTACTGCTGCAGCGGTTGCAGTTGTGGATGCAATTGAAGCAAATATTTCTGTTGGTGGTACAGACGCTTTTGATCATGCTGTTGCAGCTGGAACCGTTGCTGGCGAAGCAGGTGTAATGGAACAAGATGTGTTTCCAGTTCAACAAATACAACAGCAGATCACAGCTATACCAATTGCAGATATGATTTTGGACAGTATACCACCCCAACCGCAACAACAACCACAACAACAACAACAACAACAACAACAACAGCATCTCGATGACGATGAAGATGACGAAATGCTGACTAGCAACTCAATCACAGCTGGCGGTGGTGGTGGTGCTAACGACAGTGTTATGGCTGCGGAAGATATTGTTGAGGAAGTTGTTGGTGTCGTTGTGGGAGGAGTACTTGGACAACGGCGCGCGAGTAGTTCTACTGTTCAGAGGGGATTTGTGGGAATGATTGATAGTAGTGGTGATGATATTGATACAGTGATAGTTGCTGATGGGGATGATGATGCTGAAGCCCAAGAGGATAGACGCCCTCATGGCATCTTTTGAATGTTTTTTACGTCATGTTTTTGTTTTTTTTCTCTCTCTCTCTTCCTCTTATTTTTTTTTTTTTTTTTTGTTTTGTTTTGTTTTTTTTTTTTCTTTCTTTTTTTCATCAAGGAAAAATATTGCCTGGTGGTCACGCGAAGAATTATTTGCTTCTTTCGTTATAAACTTGC